>NQII01000705.1:438084-484307 GCA_002778355.1 Clitarchus hookeri
TTCTTTTGTGGAAATAGATGAAGCTAAATTCGGTTAAAGTAAATATCATAGGGGTCGCAACATCCAGGGCCAGTGGGTTTTCAGTGGGATCGAGAGACGTACAAATCATATATTTCTTGTTCCTGTCATCGACCGAACTAGCAGAATGCTCCTGAACGTAATCACGCAATACATAGAGCCCGGAACGACAATTATAAGTGACTGTTGGCGCGCATATAATTGTCTTTCAGAGCGTGGCTATGAGCATCTACGGTTGAATCAGAGGATGAATTTCGTTGATCCCGTTACAGGAGCGAATACCCAAAGAATAGAGTGTGTGTGGCGTGATGTGAGGCACGGTCTTCCTCGGTATGGTAGAACGCCGCATTTCATGGGGTACCTGGCAGAGTTTGTGATTCGTCGCCGGTACCTCGACAAACGCGAGCATATCTATCATTTCTTACTCGCCGCGGGGCATCTCTATCCATCGCCTACCTAGGTGAGTACATTTACAATTGTAATATAGCGTTATATCAAATAACCCTGAGTACTGTCTTCTCTGTAAAGATAATGTTCCGGGTAAATAGTATATTTCCACTCTACCAAATTTGCCCACCACTTAACGTACCGTATACTTAAACATAACGTACACTTAACCAGACTAGGGCCTTTTCTGTGACGGTAAAACCTCCCGGGGGTTATTATCCTGTTTAAGGGCTTTTTTGTAAAAAAAAACCCCACGAAAAGTAGTATATTTCCACTCTACTAATTACCTTGAACACGAACATACTAGGGTCATTAAGGTATGACTAATTTCGTAATATATGCCCACTTAACCTAACAGAACCTAACCCCACGATGAGTGAATCACTATTTTACATTTTTAAACTAACCTAGGATTGTAGGGTTTTAAATTAACCCAGGATTGTAGGGTTTTAAACTAACCTAGGATTGTAGGGTGTTAATCTGCCTACAGCAGAGACGTATAAATGGATTCAATTCTCAAATACATCAGCATCCGTACATATTCTGTAGTCGTGGATTTATAAAAAAAACATGAACCTATGCGTGGCATAAAAGTATATACGTAGACGATAATCTTACTAACGAAATATTAACATATAATGTGTATTTGAAATAACTACTGGTGATACTCGTTATTATGTAGAGGTTATTTTAACTAAAGAGATCGTGTAGGATCCCCCCCGAGCACGCAGAAGTGCCGCAAGACGACATGGCATGGACATGACTAATGTCTGAAGGTATGCAGGAGGCAATTCACACCATGAATCATGCAGGGCAGTCCACAAATCCATAGGAGTGCGAGGCGGTGGAGATCTCTTCTGAACAACTCGTTGCAAGGCATCCCAGATATGCTCAATAATGTTCATCATGTATGGTGATTTAGGTGGCCAATGGAAGTGTCTAAAGTCAGAAAAGTGTTCCAGGAACACTTGGTAGCAACTCTTGACGTGTGAGGTGTTGCAGTGTCCTGCTGGAATTGTCCACGTCCGTCGGAATGCACAAGGGACATGAATGGGTGCAGGTGATCGGACAAGATGCTTACGTATCTGTCACCTGTCAGAGATGTATCTAGACGTATCAGGGGTCCCATTTCACGCCAACTGCACACACCCCATACCATGACAGAGCCTCCACCAGCTTGAACAGTCCCCTGTTAACATGTGAGGTCTATGGATTCATGAGGATGTCTCCATACCCGTACACGTCAATCCGCCCGATACAATTGGAAACGAGATTCGTCAGACCAGGCAACGTGTTTCCAGTCATCAACAGTCCAATGGTGGTGTTGGCGGGCCCAGGCGAGGTGTAAAGCTTTGTGTCGTGCAGTCAACAACGGTACACGAGTGGGCCTTCTGCTCCGAAAGCCCATATCAATGATGGTCCGTTGAATAGTTTGCACGCTGGCACTTGTTGATGCCCCAGCATTGAAATCTACAACAATTTGAGAAAGGGTTGCACGTCTGTCACGTTTAAAGATTCTCGTCAGTCGCCGTTTGTCCCGTCCGTTCACAATCTTTTTCCGGCCGCGGCAATGTCGAAGATTTTAAGTTTTACTGGATTCCCGATATTCATGGTACACTCGTGAAATGGGTCGTACCCGAAAATCAAAATTTTATTGCTACTTCGGAGATGCTATGTCCCATCTCATGTGCACCGACTATAACACCACGTTCAAACTCACTTAAATCTTGATAACCTGCCATTGTAGCAGCAGTAACCGATCTAGCAACTTTGCCAGACGCTTGTTGTCTTATATAGGCGCTGCCGACCGCATCGCGTTACTCTGGTTGGTTCCATACCTCTGTTATTTGCATACGCACGCCTATACCAGTTTTTTTGACTCTCTAGTTTACATATACAGGGTGATTTTGAACCATTGGGACAAACTGCAGAGACGATCCCTGAGAGAATAAGGAGCAAAAAAGGTGATATGAACATATGTCTGGAAATGCATGATTTCTATGTTAGAGACCATTTATTCATTCATAATTCCTGTAAAGTGTAATTCAGTGCACAACATACTGTCATGAGACCACTGTTAGATGAGGTGTTCCAGGTGGCCCAAACAGGTCTCTAAGCATGTGTACACGCCACAGCAGCGATTGCCGCATACATTCAAATGTGCCATCCTGCATCAGAATGGCGCCACAGGCAGCATGGATGCGCTGTTCCAGTGTCTGCAAATATGGGATGTACTTCACATACATGACACCTTTCAGGTGCCCCCACAAGTACAAATCTAAAGGGTTGAGGTCCGGCAACCAGGCGGGCCATGCAACTGGACCACCTTGTCCGATCCGTCAACTGGGAAAGAGGTTATTAAAATGCCTCCGCACGGTAATGTGGAAGTGGGCTGGAGCACCATCATGTAGCAGCGATCAGTTGATGGGCCAAGAGGTAACTGTATATTTTGTATATGCGTTATGAGCTAATACATTTGCCATTGTACTGCTAACCAAATGGTGGGGTATTTATATATGGACATCTCTATTATAAATTGTCAGGAAACAAAAGTAACAATAGACAAGCATGCATAAAATATAAAATTTGTCAGCATTGTTTAATTTATAACAGATGGTAACTTTGGGTTAACATTTGTGAGATGGTGATCATAGTTCTTACCACACAGTAGCAGTTTGGCTGTTATAGCAAATATGTCAAGCCTGGAAATATAAGGAATTCAGGGAAATTCCCATATAGCACACTTTATTCATGAAGAAACTACTGGCCAATGACCAGTTATTTGGCTTTTACTGATATAAGACAGCTCAAGTTTGAAAACTGTGAACATGCTCGCCAACAGATAGCAGCAAGTTGGCCTCTTGATCCCATTTTTTTAAAAGTCATAAAAGTCAACTTTTCTCCTATTACTGGGTCAAAATGACATGAGTTTGAAATATATTTAATACAATTATTTGAAAGAATATTTTAACAATACCCCATGATAGTTATGTGACCACATTGATTAACATAGAATATATATGGATGGCATTATCAGAGGGGAAACAATGTTAAATGAACTCACAATGTTTGAAACTGGATTTCATTTGAACACACTCTGTTTTAAGTTGCATTTCATTTTGAACACCTACACATTACTACTTTGGCATGAAGTTTAGTAAGTTATACCAATAACAGCTGTGCTTGATCACATAAAATAAAACATATTAATTTGTCTAGGAACTCTTTCTGGTCCACATATTTTCTCCTTGTCTAATGTGCACCAGCAGGGCAGTCAGAATAGCCAACGTAATATTCACTTTCATTCATTCATGCATCAGCTGATATATGATTTTGTAAATGGCACTTTGTTAGTTATTGCCCTTGGGCGTTACCTTGGCTGCCAGTTTTGTTCAATTTCAATCGGATGTGGTGTCACTAGCTTTTGCCATTTGGCAGATGTTCAACTGAGCTCGTAGTGTCAAGTACTGAAGCGTGACTGTTCAGTGGACACAATTTGTGCATGGCTCGCAATGTTGAACCTACATATTCAAAATCCTCGTTGATTCAACAATGACTTCAGCAATTTCCACATTATACAATGCATGGTAAAATAATTTTTTTCCAAGTTTGCAACAAAATGTTGATGATATTATTTTAATTAACCTATTGGAATTCACACAGAGTATGCGCTATTGTTAGGGATCTGGCATTTTTACATTGTAATCTTTCAACATTGTGTACTTTAAACTGTTGTAAACTGCTTTTACTGTTTTCATTGTAGCAGACTTCAAAGACTGTAAACCAATAATCCATTTAACAAACTAATGGACAAATTTCATTTGGCTAGGTAAAATTGTGCCATTGCCAAATTTTTCCAATATTTTTGGGCACATTCTGATATGCTGGTTTAACTACACAGTGAGTCTATAGAATTAATAACAAGGGGTTTGTAAAAAGCCTGCAGCCCCAGCCAAAACAAAAGTACTAGCAAAAACAAAAGAGTCAGACTCTGGCACCAGCATTCTAGCTAGAATGGTGGTTAGAAATCCTGGGACTTGTATTGTAGCAGAGATGTTGGAGTCAAATATTTTGTCCTCCTAAGCTTAGCTACAGACACCCAATACAGGAATCTTGGTAATGATTAATCATTGGACAGCAACTTCAGCCAGTGACAACTATGGCAGATTTGTATGGTCAGTTGCACCACTTGGGGCAGGATCTTCCTCAGGAGAATATCCAATGTCTGTATACCTCCATGACTGACCATATCGCCACCTGTTTCCTTGCTATGGGTGATCTAACACCATTCTAAGTGCATCCTGCAAGTGTTGGTCCCCTGCAACACATGATTGGTGTAGTATAATATTTTGATGTTTTCTGAATACATACTACCATGTCCTGTGCCTGTACCCAGTTACGTTTCCCTATAATGGCATCTTCAGGGTAATAATTTTTTTTGCAAATGAGTGTATATGGAAAGCTACAGTTTCTCAGTTGGTTCATGTTTACATTACCCTCTAATTGCTCTACTATCAAAACATGTATAATACATGAAAAAATTACAAAAAGGGGGGGGGGGATATTACATTCACAATATTTCTTTATTTTAAAACCAGATACAAGACATTGTGATATTTTTTTGTGATCTGGTCTATTACATACTGGCCCTGTGAGTTGAACAACTCTTCACATTATCAGCTCAAGCAAGGTGTGCCATTTTGGTTGCCAGCAAGCAATGGGATTCAAAGCCAGGACAGTCAGGTACTGAGCGGTAAACTGAAACATCACTTACCACAGGTTGCTTCCCTTGCATAGCTTGGCTGAGTTGCAGGTGGAGTTAGGTTAGAAACCCTGGCACACGAGGAAACAAGACAATAGATTTAGGATTCTCTTACACGGTTGGACACCCTCGTCCTTATCCCTTACCCAGGCTTTTAAAAAGCACATAAGGTGAAGAGCAGTGCACACCGAGGCCTAGCTGCAGTGTCATATGAGGTGTTCTCTCTGCTCTTAGTAAATCTGAGGAAGGTTTACCACTGTAAAATCTGAACATTACAGGATGTTGGTTGTGTATACCATGACTAGGGCCTAGAAATTTTTGCAAACGCGAAATAATGTGAAACACTGAGAAATTATGTTTATTCGCGAAAGTCTGTAATAATTCCCGTATTCACGAAACATCAACAAAATTGCTTGTTTAAGTGTATCTAAAACCACAGTGCAGGCTTCCTTTACCATGAAACCTTATACAAACATTAAGTTCAACAATTTTCCATTTGTTATACAGCATTATCTCTCATTTACTTCACATATGTGCGGATAACAAAACTATTTACGTGGTGATCAGGTTCTCGACTATAAAAACGTAAATGAAAGTAACGTCACGAGAACGATTCATATACGGATTGGTAAAAAGGTCGAAAGATTATTGTTGCACATAGTACAATTAGATTTATATTGAGCCATATCCCTATGGTGCTTATTCACGGGTAGAATCATGCCTATGTGTATTTTATTTATAAACGAACATCCCTAACCAAAAATGTTGATATGACGAAAGTAAATAATACATATGTATATCACAGATGAGTTTTTTTTTTGTGGAATGTAATAATTACGCATTTAACATCCGCGCAGTATTTGTAAACACTGTCAAACTCATTGTCTGTGGTTGGGTTCTTGACAACTAGCAAATACAGCATTTTAAACTATTGAGGGAGACTGGTGATTGTAGTCGGCTGCTTACGTCGCAAAAGCAGTTAAAAATGCCTAAACAAAAATAGTTACTGTTTTAGATCATGCCTGAGAGTTTGAAAGTGAATATATTTTTTTTTGAATTTTATAAAATGACCAAAGTGTAAAACTGCGATGTAAACATTGAGCAGGCAGGAAAAGACAGGTGCTTAACACTGCCGTGCCATTAGCACAGTGATTTAGTGATTGAAGAGGGCTTAAAATATAAAAAGACAACTGCACTGGAAGCAAATTTGTGTAATTTTCATGTTGCCAAAAAAACAAATAGGTTTCTGCCACTTCTTTGTAAAAACATTTTTACAATGCAAAAAGTATTTTATTTTATCAATAATAAAATATTTATTAGTATTTTGTAGTCAGGCTGTGGATTTGTATTGGAGAAATATTGAAATGAACAAGATTTAATTAAAATATTGTTATCTAAAAATGAACAAAAACTGTATGTGGGCGATGTAAAAATATTGTAAAACTCAAACACTAGTGAATATTCTTGGGCAGTTTTAAATGTCTCAATAAATTACAAAATTTATGGCACAAAAATTACTGTGATGTGACAATGTGTGTTTCATGACAAGTGTGCTCTCGTAAGGTTGTCCTTTCATCCTTATCGTTAAATATTTTTTAATGTTTTCCACTTTAATATATACTTTTTAAAATACTGAATAACAAATTCCATTTAGTTTTGAGTGAAATTGTTACAAAAATAACAGATTAATGTTCTAATAATAATTTGTGCATTTTTTTTGCTCTAAAATTTATTTGATGAAATAATATATTTTTTTGACTAAATAAGCTTATTTTATTTACCATAAAAGTGGGGCCCTAACCATAATGAAAAGGCAGTATTAAAGAAAAACGGTGCCTTTCTTTGACAATATCATGTGAAGCAGAGTAAGACAAACCTGCTTACATCAGCTTTGGCTGTTAAAGCACAGTTCACTTCTTGGGATCCATGAAGGACTTCCACACTGTGCTCAATACTTTCATATAATGCATGGTTGAGAGGTATTTCATAGTGATCAGATCACCGGCACTCAGAAGTAACCAGGAGCAGACTATTTCTCCATGCTCTTCTGTATCTTCTGGTTGAATGTCTCCTTTCCCTGACATCCTCATGGCAACCTCCAAATTCTTGAGAAGTGTTCCTCACTGTTATGTTTGATACTCTGATATAAACTAGGAGGTCAGAGGTATGTAAGATATCCCTGGGTGAAATCATGGAAGACCTGTCTCCCAACCCAGGTATAAGAGTAAGAAACTGACATAATGAACTTGAATAGAGCACCCAATAAATGGTTATCATAAGTGGCTTAGAAAAGAAATTACTTCAGAATAAAAAACACCCAAACAATAACTGAGATAGCTTACTAATGCTTTGACCTCCGATGTAGGAGATTGTGTTTTTGAAACACACATGTGGCAGGAAGTTTTGCAACATCAATGCATCTATAAATCCAGCTACAGTAGCTGTAAGAATTTCTGGAGCCTGTAGCATAAGTAAGTATATAACTGATATTAACAGTGATTAATACATATAATGGTGCTATATACGTTTACTTACAGTGCATCTAAGATTTCTCTGTAACTAACATCAAAATGTGAAATAGTTGAAGTTATTTGTGAAACCATGGCATAGGAGGGGCAGAGCTAAGACACACTCCTGAACACAGCTGACATACAGTCCTGAACATCAAAACTGCTACACCGTTAGGCAGTGCTTGCATCTTTATGAAAACATTACAAACTGACTATAGAGCTTTAGTGAGATGCTTTTAAACATAATTTGTCCCCTTTTTAATATTCACCAATGGGGTTGGGTCTCCTTTCCTCATAATATAGCCAGCCATGTAATGAGGCATTGCAACACAGAATTGTAACACAGAAGCCCCAACTAGTGTCCAAAAGTACATCCCACAGTTCTTCATCCATCTACATACATTAAGACATCCAGTATTAATGCAGGTGGTTTATGGTGGAGAACATATCCATCAAATCCCAAATTTGCAATCTCAAGACGCTAATGTTAAGAGCCGTCCAAATCTCTCTTCCAAATTTGCTTAATATGAGACAAATCTTGTAACTTTACATTACAAGTAATGGTGTTAGCACCTAGTAGAGCCTTTGTGTAATGCAAGCTGTATGCGCATGAGCATGATCAGGTTGTAAAATGACATGCAAATGCCTTGACAAAATAGCAAGAAATGAATCACAGGTACTTTTTGCTTTATAGTAATGCTCTATCTGTGCCTTTGATAAACACAAGTGGTGATCAGGAGTTTTATTTAACTGATGGCACATTAAACCACAACACCCAGTGTCTAGGAAGTATAATGTTTGTAAATATCTACTAAATTGTAACACTTTCCCTCAGCCTCATCAAATCCTGATGGAATCATCATCTGTACTATGGTCAAAGTATAATTTATCAGAGAAAACAATGCAATACAATGGATTCCTACCTCCAACGGCAAACATTCATCACACCATTATGTGTCAAAATAGGTGTATAAGGGGGGAGGGGGGGATTGTGCAGAGGAAACAATGATGAATCATTCTTACAAATACCTGCACATTCTGTGAAGTCTACCAACTGCAGGATCTCTCTGGATGTTGCCCCACCATCTGCTATTCAGCACAGGTGGATGTGGTGATTTTGTCTCTCGGAAGTGCAAATGGTGGGATTAATACTATTGAACACAGGTGGCTATGGTGATCTTGTCTCTCTGAAATGCAAATGGTGGGACTAATACCTGGCTGCGACTAATACCCGGCCGATATAACATACGGAATGTATGCATGCACTCCTACACACATTGTGATACAGTGGTAATTGCAAAACCAAGATGTCTACATGTATGGAGAGCCAACCATCTGATGATGTGCATTCAGACAATGCTGCCCTGCTTTAATAGCTCTAACTGGTGGTGTTTGACTCATGTACAGCATTGTGATATATTGCGCTCTTCATATCACTGCCAGTTACATGGCCTTTTATACCCACAAAGATGTCATATTAACATCCTCTATGAGACATGTTGCAGTGATGTTACATATATAACTTTATTCATGCAGTTGATGTGGCACTGATGCAGTTGTACACAGACAATGTTATGGGTGTTGCAATTTCTATGTTCAGCAATACACAAGATGGAAAAAATACTTCAATTTTTTTGAACTTATAAACCACAAATTCATATCAGTTATTTCACAACTGTACCTCTTTGACTCAAAATTTGAAGTTAATGGTAATAATAGCTTAGTGGACACCAGAAACATATGCAACACCAGATAGAAACATTATTTTTTGAAAACCTCTTTGACTCTTCATTAATATTTTTATTGATAAGTCTAAAAATGTTGCTGTAGTTTGGAAAAATGGATACAAAATCACAAGTCCAATAATATTAATAAAATGAAAATCTTATCAATCACAAACACACAATGTGTTGGTGTGCGGTGAGCTTAATTTCCAAACTAATATACGTTCATACAGGAACATGACGTCCAACTTACCAACATTTGCAAAGCAAACAAAGTAAATCAAGAAAAGAAAAAAAAGATGTAGAAACATTTTTGAAGATGCACTTTGGAGCAGAATGGAGGAATAAAGAAACACAAAATTGTTATGCTCATGCCATCGATGGTAGTGAAGACTTAAACAAATTAAATGAAACACAATGATGTCAGCCACAAGAAGAAGAGAATAATGTGTTTGAATGAGGTTTTTGCCCATATGACCTATTTGTTTCTTGACTTCTTGTTCATTGTTCTCATTTCCTCTAAATACAATACTTCACCACCATCTAGATTATGTCTGCAAAGGAGGCAACATATATATTTGTATCAAATTGCACTTAAGCCACATTGATGAGTGCCAAACTGCAACTTATCCTTAGCTTTGAGACAAAGTGAGTTTTCTCCAAACTTCATTTGCTTGCAATTCTGATAATTATCAAGGGAAATACATTCTGTTAGTTGCATGTCCATTTTGGAGGCTTTCATTTATACATTCATTAACAAGACCCACTCAGTAATGTACAGTTCTGTTGCTATTAGTTTTTTGTGTTCCTGAAAAAATTAGTTTTTTTTTTTGGAGAAAGTGCAGTTTGATTCTAGCAGACTCATTTAGCATACTACTAAACTAAAATGTTTATATGGCCACCATTTTGAAAATAAGTGTCTCACCCAGTTTACATGGCCTGTAATACTACTTATTTGTCAAATTTGGTAGGAATCCGTTGATTGTTTCCAGAGACATGAGATAATAACTAATTTTTTTCATTGGGCCAAGATTTTGAAAATAAGTGCATCATCCATTTAAACCACATATTTTACATGGCCTACCATAGTATTATTTACAAGCCAAATTTGGCTGTAATTGGTTAAGCAGTTTCTGAGATATAATGTAAAAGCTTTATTTTTCATAGGTAATGTCAACATATTGAATTTGGTTTCAATTGGTTACATGGTTCTTAAGATATGACAGAGCACACCAAATTTTTAAATGGCTGCCATTTTGAATATAAATACCTAGCATGGTCAAAAATGATAAAAAGGTGGATGTACTTATTAAGTACTATACGTGTACAAAGTTTGGTGAAATTCAGTTCATGGGTTTAAAAGTTATTAGGGGGGATATACATCCAGACAGACATTCGCATAACTTCATAAGACTAGCTTTCCAAAGAAGATAGGCTAAAAAAGCATAGTTACCTTTTGATATGTGATGACGAGCTGAACAACTGGTAAAGAGTAGAACACTGCAACAGTCAGCAGGTTCCATAAGTACAGCTGTGACTTCTTGTGCAAGACACGGGGATGTTTGCGTGCCAAATCCGCTACAGTGAGAAGTGTTTTTGTTCTGAAAAATAATTTTATTTTTCTCAGGAAAAAATACTTTAATTATTGTTTTATAACATACTCACATTAAGCCATGAGCTAAACTGGGGTATGTATTATATACTATATAAGCCTAAAAATTATACCTAAAAATGACACATCCATGCGTTATGCAGGATTCAAACCTAAAAATTTATGGGCTATAAAAAATTTAGCAATCTTGACAACAGAGACCACCTCTCATGAAAATATGAGGGCAGTGAGCATGTCAAGTCATGGATTTTACAAATACAATGAAGATACAGATAGTGTATGCATTTCACATTATTTTCAAATGAGATTCAACTGCATTACACACACAGCTTCACTGAGACTAAGGAATCCGTTTCTAACTACTATAGTTCAATTAACTGTTTCAATAGCTCTGTAAAGCTTTATCCATTGCCTGTTGTTTCAAGCAGATCATTCTGCACTGAACAGTAGAGAGTTAATAAGCTACTTACTGTATGCCATGAATATTGAGTAAGGCAGGAGTGATAATTAATTTTATGATTATGTTATGGTCCAAATACTTTCTCATCCTTTCCTGATCAGCCTCTATGTGAATTTTAGCACTACACATAACCATATAATCAGGGTTTCAGCTTACTCACAATTTATGCATAATTAACAATTTTTTTAGCATTAATTAACTTGCATATTTAAAACCTGCAAATAAAATTTAACTCTCTATTTTTTTCATTTTGCTTTGAGGTCATAATATAAACCTACATGAAATTGAATGAGCAAGCCATACTTACCACCTTTTACAATTCTACTTTAATTTTTACATTTTTATGGGCACAGCTCAAATTTTACAGTTTTTAAAGCAGTCTCAATGTTTCACAATTTACAGCCCTGCACAAGTCACATGTATAAAAATAGGCTCTATAAGTTTCATATATTATGGTATGTATACCGGATTTACAACTATAGTGCCTTATACTATGTAATAAAGTAAGCAGGCGATATTGTAGTTTTGCAATCTACTGTACCATAATTCTGACCAGTTAACCATTTTTATAGGTACAGAGTACCAAAATTTTTGCACTTACGATAAGAGTGGGCAAGCATATCCAATGATTGCTGGATTGCCCATCTTGTACCCAAAAATGGTATTTGACGTTTCTGACATCAGCATATTTTTGGACGAAAATAAAACATCTTCTAAATGGACAGTTTTGATATTGTTATTGAATAACATTATCCAAGAAACTAGGTGTGAAGTGAAAGTATTATAGAATTGTTTCTGAGATTATTTTATTACAAATATATAGGCATATGCTGTTGTGTGTATAGATTGGGAGTGTTTGAAAAATACATGGTTGTTTATAACACACTAGGTTGACAAAATATGTATAACAGTCATTTTTGCAAATCTTATTGCTGCCACACAGTAATACTGAAATTAATGTGAATGGATAATTACTGTTGTTAAAAAAAATGGAACTGAATTTATAACATCAAGCGTAGTAAAACAACTGAGATTTCCTTATTTAAGAGCACTTCCTTATGTGTTAGCTAAAATAAATGCTACAGTAAAACCTTTCTTACTGATAGAAAGCTTCAGAGAGGATGGCAGGTATGTAATTATACATTTGTAACACCATTTATACCCCTTTTAAAAAGAAACAAGCAGTTACTGATAACTAATGAGCCTACTTTCCTCTACATGCAAGCATATGAATTTTAGTGAAGTTCTTGAAAGCTTAGATGCTAGATAGGTGTTGACGTCTCATTGATAGCAATTTCATTAGAGATGCAACCAGAAACTTGTGAAACAGTACAAAGACAATTAAAATACAAGAGTGACTTACCCAGGATTAGAATCCAGAAAAACTCATAAAATTAAACTAGCTTGCAATCAACTGCATCATGGAGGTAGGATATGAAGCATCAAATTCAGATTTAATAAGTGTAATGCTTTGAATGTTTGGGTTCATTAACCTAAAATATTTACTCAGCCATCATTTTGAAAATAAGTATCTGAGCCACTTAAACACATAAGTATACATGGACTACCATAATGCTACTTGTGTGAAAAATTAGATGGAAATCGGTTGAGTGGTCTCAGAGATATGGCATAAAAAACTTATTTTCTTAAATAGGGCTATCTTACAAAATTGCTTAAAAAGAGGCTTTGTACACAATATTGTACTAGATAATATCGGTATAAAAAGTTTGATTGAAATTGTTAAATTGTTAAACAGATATGTCGAATATATAAAAATATTTATATGGCCACCAATTTTTAAAATTGTTGTCCGACACCATTTAAATCATGTACTTAACAAAATTTTGTGGAAATTAGTCCAATTATTCTGCAAATATTGGTTGATTGGTACCAGAGATATGGCATAAAACCTCCATTGATCATGTGACAATCTTCATAAATTGAGGGCAAAAAGTTTAGATATTAACACATTTGATTTTTGTCATAGATACAATATACAAAGTTAATTTAAAATCTGTTACATAGTTCAGTAGATATAGCACACTAAGCTAAAATGTTTTTATACGTGCCATTCATAAAATAAGAACTTACATATTTAAAACATATAAATTAATATAGCCTACCACAGTACAACTTTGTTGCCAAATTTGAAAGAAATCAGATTATTTTTTCCTGACATACAGCATAAAAACTATATTATTTCATATAGGGCTATCTTACAAAATGGCAGAGAAATGAGGCTTTACATAGACAATTTTGATAGATACAACTGATACTGCTAGCATATGAAATTAAGTTGAAATTTGTTTTGCAGTTTTGTAGATAAAAAATTCAGAGCTAAAATGTTTATATGGCCACCATTTTAAAAATATGTGTGTCTGAACCTCTCAAAATTTATCAGTTTACATAGCCTCCATAGTGCAAAATTTTTTTGCCAAATTTGGTAGAAATCGCTTATTGTTTCGGAGATCACATAATTTTGTCAAGTGATACTATTTTACACAATGGCAGACAAAAGAGATTTTGTATGTACACATTTGATTGTTGTAATATATACAGCCATTATACAAAGTTTAATTGGAATAAATTACATGATTTTGATGATATAACATACAAAACTAAAATAGCTATATGGCTGCCATTTTGAAAATGAGTGTCTGACATACCTACAACATATCAGCTAACATTACCTACAGCAGTACTACCGGTTTGCTATATTTGGTAGGAATCTGCCAATTGTTTCCAGATAAATTATGCAAAAACTTAATTAATTCATGTAATACTATCTTACAAAATGACGAGTTTGAGATATAATGTAAAATATTAATTTTTACATGTGGTGCTATTTTTTAAAATGGCGGACAAAAGTGGTTGTTGTATAGCTTATATGATGTTTGTAATACATACTGTCAATGTACAAAATTTGATTGGAATTGGTCAAACGGTATGGTAGTTATACCAAATAAACATAAAATATTTGTATGGCCACCATTTTGAAAATAAGTGTATAAGTTCAATTACTTACATTTACCTGGCCAATCATAGTATTACTTACATGTCAAATTTGGCAAAAACAGGTTGAGTAGTTTTCAAGATATATTGTAAAAGCTTTAATTTTTTCATGTGGCACTATCTTCCAAAATGGTGGAACAACAATATTTACCTCTGAATTTAATGTTTACAACTTGCGCTGCCAGCATACAAAATCTGGTTAAAATCAGTTGAATGGTTTCCGAGATGACATTGCCCTAAATTTTAAAATGGCCGCCATTTTGAAAGTAAGTACCCGACGTAGTTGAAAACTATACAAGTCAGGTGTCCTTACTTAGTACTACATGTGTACCAAGTTTGGTGAAATTCGGTTCACACATTCAAAAATTTAAGGGAGGTTACAAATAAAATATGTAATAATGCACAACCCCAAGTCTGGCATTATTTGATGATACTCAATTTTGCCCCTGGGCTTACATTGATTGGTTATACAAGAAAGTTTTGTGTTTACTAATTCTCTCTTTTTTTGTGCACATGTATGACACCCCGAATGATTATTTATTAGTGCTTCCTATCTATAATTATATGTTGCACCTGGTCGCAGGTCTATAACTTTTATTATATTGTTTATTTCTTTGTACCGCTGGTTAGTTTGCGTTATTTGTGGCTTTTGCATTAGTTCTTTGTGCTAAGGACTTTTGCATCTCGTTGATACTAAAATCATTATTTACTATTGTCTTTTTGTCATTCATGGGCACACAACATGTGCGGAAACAAGCTACTACTAAGTTACCCATTGGAGTGGATAGCTATGCCGCACATTATTAGCAGTGATTGTGCAAGCAGACCCATCAAAAAGAAACCTTTTTGTAGTGACGTGCTGTGATTTGCCACAGTTGCATGTAGGCTTTGAGCAAGATAACCTTCAATTAGACATAGCTTATGAAAGCAACCAGGAATTTCATTGCAACAAGCACATGAAAAGACTCTCAATATTTGATGAGCAGTATTATAAGGTGATGGCTTAACTGGAAGCACGTCAGAAGGATGAGAAACAATCTGCTGCGCTATCAGCACTCAAATATTTTGCCTCATCTTGCATTTCACTCCCAAAAATTAGTCTCTCTGCATTCAGTGGTGATGTAAAGGCTTAGACCAGCTTTTCAAACAATTTTAACACAATTGTAGGCGTACAGTCTCAGTTGACAAATCTGGAAAACCTTGCATACCTAAAGTTGGTAGGTAGGTAAGTAGTTGAGCTTAACGTCTCATCAACAGTGAGGTCACTAGAGATGGAGCAAGTTGCTCAGGGAAGAGGGATGGGGGAAGGGATGGGAAGGAATCGGCCATGGCCTTTGTTAAGGACCCATTCCAGCATTTGCCTGGAGTGATTTCCTGAAACCATGGAAAACCGAAATCAGGATGGTCGAACAGGGAATCAAACCTGCATCCTCCCAAATGCAAGTCCAGTAAGTTACCATTGCGCCACCTCGCTTGGTCATACCTAAAGTTATCCTTTTGTGGAGAACTTCTTTTGTTAATTCAGACATCGCCTTTCACTAATGAGAATTATACAGTGGCTTGGGAAACACTGGTGAAACGATATGAAAATAAGTGTCTCGTGAAATCTTAGTATCTTGACTAAACGCTACATAATCCTACAGTTAGTGGAGACTCGCCTATAGCTCTAAGGCAACTTTTGACAACTGCCACTAAGAGCATTGCCGCTCTGAAAGCCATGGAGTTACCAGTGCAACACTCGGATCTGTTATTGATATATCTGCTTGAGGAGAAGCTTTTCCGCATATTGCAACAGAAATAGGAGCTGTGTGCAATTGAGATTCTTTCCCCAAAGTTTGAGGATTTTCTCACATTCTTTAGCAGAGAATGCTAAACATTGGCAGCTGTGGCCCGTGCAAATGCTATGCCCCTAATGTCCATCACAATGAACTGCCAAAATCAAATGATGGTGTCAGCTCTGTTTCATTTATGAACACCGATTATGAATTCCAAATTCCAAAGTTGCAGACTGTGAAGAAAAAATCATTCAGTGCATAAACATGTTGCCTTCATTGATAAATCTCCTAAAGATTAATACAGTTGGGCAAAGTGATAAGGGGTGAGTGAAGATATTTGGGCAGCTTTTAACATTGAGGTCTTGAGAGCCGACGAGTGTGAAGTGAGGTGAGTATGGAGCAGCGCTGGAATGAAAGGGCACAGGAAATGGGAGATCCCCTAGAAAACCTGCTGACCAGCAGCATCGTCCGGCACAATTCCCCCTTGCAAAAATCCAGAGTGAACTGGCTGGGTGGGAGGCGAGCAGTCTAACCGCTCAGCCATCATGGCCCCCCAAGGTGACAAGGGGTTTGTTTGAATTATTTACAGGCCAGTTATCAGTTCAGTGCATGCTGTTCTGCCCATAGTTTCAGGGGCTGCAGTGCTAAACATTGCACTTTATTTGCATTTTCTAAAGGAGTCAGTATTAGAAATGACCCAACAAATCAGGAGGAGGCTCGCATTGCATCAAAAATTTTATTTCTTTAGTCGATAACAGAGAGGTTACTTTTTCTGTGGCTTCACTATCCAGTGTTGTCACCCGTCAAGTGTTCTGTTGTCAACTGCAGTAGTGGAAATTAAGGACTCTGCACACCAGTAACACAAAGTGAAAGCTCTTATTGATTCTGTAAGTCATGCAAGTTTTGTTAGAGGCCTATGTTAATAGATTGGGGCTGTCTCGAAGGAAGGCTGCTTCGCCAGTTCATGGTCTGGCACAGACATCCTTCAATATAGCTAGGGGAGTAAAGGCTGTAGGTAGAACTTGAAAGTAATATTGATAATTGCACCTTATTCCATAGTTATGTGTAATTTAATTGAGAGAGTTTCAGTAGGTGCTATTTAGTACCACACATTTTTTTCTACGAGTTTTATGCTTGTGCGCAATGGAGTTCTAAGGTTGGGTTGTTAGTAAAAAAGATGAGTGCAACAACCTAAGTGGAATATATGTTTTTATTTATAAAATACCTTCATTACATTGCCTGAATGTTGTTTTGAACATATAATCAACATATGGCGACTGTGACAAGACTAAGCAATGCACAGTACATTAGCTTTACTAACAACACTCTCAGAAAGAGAACTAATGGTCATAGAGAGGACACCAAACAAGCCATAACTGGGGTGAATGTAAATTTACAGGGGAAGCCAGTTGCAGCACATTCAGCATCTCACAACCAGAATTTTGATTCCTACTATACAACCAAAGTGGTGAGGGCCCTACCACCTTCTAATAAAAGTGCAAAACTGTAACGCTGGGAACTGGCCCACCATTACATCACTAAATCCAGACAGACACCTGGCCTAAAAATTAATATAACAGCTCCGCCACATTTCAAATTTCCCGCCTCACCCTAGTTCACCTCCTGACCACTACGTTCACTGTTTGCCAACCACCACTCACCAGACTACAGTGTACCATCACTCGCCGCCAGCAAAATGTCGCGTGACCGCGTATCCGCATGGAAAATGTCATCCGACTTGTGTGTGTGTGTGTGTGTGTATGTGTGTCTATCCACGAGTACCTCCCTGTGAGTACTTGTATATTCTTTCAATTTTTTATAATGTACTAGGTAGATTACAGTGCATGATAACATTTTAAGGCCAATAAATGCACTGATTCAAAAATAAGGGTTGTACTAATGTGCTAAGATACTGTATAAACACACAGTGTATCTTCCTGTAACCAATACAAATCCATACACCCATATTCATACAATTTTACAGATAGTGAATACTATCCTGGTTTACATAATTTCATGCTTCATGCTCATCTCTTGTTCATTGCAGAAGGCCTAATAGAACAAGTTTAGCATCACCTCATTTACCATACATGTTCAACTGAGGGACAAGTCTGGAGATTTTGTGGCTGCCAAAGTAGTCAAACATCTTGCACAGTAAGCAGTACATGAGTGGAAATTATCTTGCTGAAACGGCACATTGCCTTTGTGTGGCATAAAATGCAGAAAAATGGTTTGAAGAATTTTCTGTGTGTAGTAAGTGCTTGTTAACATTCACTCTACATACACCAATGTTAAGTAAGAACTGTAACTTTTGCCAGCCCAAACCATAATGTATGATGTAGGCAAATACACTCTGGAAAATGCCGCTTTCCACAGCAATGCTGTACCAGCAAATAGCACCAATTGCATAAAGACAGAATTAGCTCTCAACACAGAACACTATAGTGTGTCATTTAATCCTCCAGCTGACCCTTGCATGACATCAATGGAGACATAATGAGCAATACTGTTGCATGAGTGATAGTCTGACTAGAGGCAAACTTATCCAGTCCAGCTGTTAGCAAATGATTCTCAGTAACCTTGTTGACACTCCTTAGGTCAAATCCCCTGATATGTGATGTGGACCTCATGCAATCTACAATAGCTGTCCTTATGTACTCACCTAGGCATGCATCCATGCTCTGTGATGTCTAGAACCTGGTCTACAGATATGATAATGTTCATCGAGCTATCGCTGCCAACATCAAAACACCACTAACACATAGCACTCAACATATGCAGTAATGGTACAATATGATCATCCAGTCTCATGGAGGCCAAAATTCTGACCCCTTTCAAATGCAAAGAGAAGAAAAATGCATCTGCATCTCTATGGCATGATCCTTGCTTACACCGAACTCTAACTCCGCCCAGTCTTACTGTAGCACGCATTGCTTTTCAAAAGGGCAGGCACAAATGGTTGTAAGAGCATACTGCTGCATCATATGATGGTGAAAGAATTCAAAAAAGTTTATCAGGAAATCTATTACTATTCAAGATGTACATATTGTAGTCACATGAAAATATACAGTCATTCTAGAGATTGCAATTTTATTTTCCAGCACTCTCTACACTCTCTGAATAAAACACTGTGAAATAATAAATAAATAGAAAAATTTACATGATTAATCTATATTTCCAAGCTGAGTAGTAAGTACCTCATACCAATATAAATCAATGATTCACCTCAAATCTCAACGAACCTAAAAATTTCTTTTTCACAGTCTGCATCCAGAAGCATATCAATGTCAGTCTCATCAAGTGATGAATCTGAATGGTGATATGATGGAGCTGAACTGTGACCAGGAAATCCTGAAACACTACCTTCACCAGTATCAGCCCAACTAGTGTCATCTAGTAGTGCCTCCTCAGGAGTAGTGCGAGTATTCCTGCAATGCCAAGCATCCAAAAAACACATAAGTACATTGGATAAGTAATAGTTAACACTCAAATTTTGAATGTATCTCAGTGTGTGTGTCAGGAAATCTGAATTTAATAAAAAATAATTATTCATGCATAATTAAAAATCACTCATTAGCCAATGTTTATATCCATGCTTTGGTTCCATGTATTTATATAAAAAATTATTTATGATTTTTAAATTTTTCTTGATTGTTGTAAATTTTACAAGTACCTGCACACAGCCACAATAAAGCCTCTACAAACAATGTTGTTATCACCTACACAACGTGATCAAAAGTATCCGAACATCCACCTGAAAATCAAATATATGTTTGGGCCACCTTCCATCTGGAACACTAGTAGTCAATATGGCATTGGCCCACCCTTAGCATTGATGACAACCTGCATTGTTGCAGGCATACTTCCAATCAGGTGGCAAAAGTTCCCTGGGGAATGGCAGCCCATTCCTCGCTGAGCGCCGAAATGAAAAGAGGGGTCGATGTGGTCTAGCACGAAGTCAGCGTTATCCCAGAGATGTTCTATCGGATTCAAATCAGGACTCTGCGCAGGCCAGTCCATTAGTGGGACGTTGTCATCGTCAAACCACTCCCTCATATGCCCTGGCCCCCTCCAGGAGAAACATGACCACACTGTAACCCCACCACCCCCGAATTTCAAAGTCGGCACTAAAAAAACTGGTAGATGTCATCCACCAGACATTCAAAACACCCACGCCCTACCGTCGGATCGCCACATTGTATACCGTGATTCATCACTCCACACAATGGTTTTTCACCATTCTATTGTCCAGTTTCGATGCTCCTTACATTATGCAAGGCAGCATTTGGCATTTGCCTGTGTGATGTGTGACTTATGGGCAGCTGCTCGGCCATGGAAACCAAGTTTCTGCACCATGCGCCATACAGTCATGGTGCTTGGAGTAGATCCTGATGCAAGTTGGAATTCCTGTGTGATGGTGGCGATAGATGACTTAACATTACGCTGTATCACCCTCTTCAACACTCGGTCTCTGGCAGTCAACATGGGAGGTCAGCCTGCACACTTTTAGGTTGTACACGTCCCTTCACGTTTTCACTTCACTATAACATTAGAAACATTGAGCCTAGGGATATTCAGGATGGTGGAAATCTTGCACACAGATTTCTTACACAAATAGCACATGACCACCTGACCACATTGAAAGTCAGTGAGTTCCTCAGACCGTCCCATTCTGCTGTCTCACATGTCTGCTGACTACTGCAATCGCTGACCATGTATTCCATGTGGTAGATATTAAACACGCATTTCGCAGGGTGTCCGGATACTTTCGATCACATAATGTATGTGCTGGCTAGCTGACTTCAAGTTACCTATCTAAGCAAAAACAGATTTATCATAAATCAAACTTACTATGTGATATAAGAAACTGAAGTCACAATAAAAAACAACTTCAGTCAGCATCTAAAATAAAAACCAAAATTAATAAAATACTATGTTGATATGAACAGACATGGGTTGTTGTTTATTACTAAAAAAAAGAATATTCACAAGAATTATTTACTTTCTACTGACATAACAAAGGAAAATAATATGATTAATTAACCCTATGTCATTATTGTCATGACACTAAAAATATAAAAGACAATGTCGCTTATAGTACACATTCATGTGCAAAAATTAAGAATATTCATGAAATGCAATTCAAAGACTACACCATCCATATCATAATAAAACAGTACCATGTTATGTTCTGAAGATGTATGCACAAGTGGCATGTACACATATGCTGCAAAACAGCTCTGTAAACATTACTAAAGGTAGATAATATACAGTTATCTGTCACCAACAATGAGGGAAATGTTTTTCAAAAACCCAGTGGTTGAAAAAATTACAGTAGAAGAAAGCATGTCCTTAAAGTGAACAGAGGTATAGGTTATACCTGCCATCTAATTGACATATCAGGCCCTAATAGTAACTACACAAACTTATGGAGGCACATGACTTTTCAGGCAAGAAATAGTTCTTAATTTTACTTATCAGAGAAAGTGATTTGCAGCCACATGCTGCAATTTGGCTGTAAACCACTTGGCAAGATAGTATCAGTGAGACTGCAGTTACATCACTATTAATCAAGACACAACTGACATATTTTGAATGACTGTCAGTCAAAGCTGAAGGAGGAAGCCAGATGAGTGCAGAACGCCAACGAGAACCAGTGAGGGCCTGGAAAGGCCGTCCAAATCACTATACCTCACCTACCATCGGAACACCACCAAACATCAGAAACAGATAAGTACAAGCTTCCATCGCTCAGGAGACTTGCCCCGATGCCTAGCATCCCCCCCCCCAAGACGCCGGCCCCAGTTAGCACGAGTATGTTAAATAGCCAACTTGCAAGGTACTACCATCTTGGAATTGTTTTTGTATATTTTATATTGAGACAATATAACCAAGGAGTAAATTGAAACACAGAATGACTACATTATTATTCGCCCTATTACATCTCCAAGGCACCTTATAGTCTGTGTCTGGTAAATATAACTCAGACCCTGTAACCCGCCCTGTACCTCATATCACAGGGAGGCAAGTAGCCTCAAGTCAACAAGGTTTTAAAATAAATTATTCCCTAAAGTTGTAAGAAGGTCGTTAAAAACTGAAAGTTAACAAAATAAAACCGATATGATGTGAAATTGTTACTTAACAAAAAGGGATGGGTCAAATCCAATTTTTTTTCTCAAATCCGAATTTACCCTTGAATCCATGTCTGAAATTACTGAATCCCAAACCCAAACCTCTGATTCTATGATTTTCCATGTGATATTTTCCAGCTGCAAAACAAACACGAGGCCTTTGTGCACTTTTTGCTGTGCATTTACTATAAAGTATCGGATGATTCTGTGGAAAATTACTGCATTTATTGTAAGTGTGAATATTGGTGAAAATGATGTACGTTTCATACATCCTTTGTAAAATAACATTTAGCTTGACACAATATTGTGTCACTCTAATACAGCAAAACCTTCATAATTAAAATTGTTTGGGACCGAAATGAAAATTACAATCTGTGGTATTTACCCACGTAGCACTGTCAATTTTTCCCAGAAATAAGGCCGCCTAAACAGCACCACTGGTACATGGGTCAGACAGAACTTGAGTCGTTTATGCACGCTGATGTATTGGTGTGGTGCCAGCGGCAAGATAAGTGCTGGCGTTCCTTGCTATGAGATCTTCCACAAGGCAATCATTCCCACACCAGCCTTCTCTCCCCCACACCCCTCCGTTTCCCAACGCCAGTCTTTTCTCCTCCACACCCCTCCGTTTCCCAAAGCCAGCCTTCTCTCCCCCACACCCTTCTGTTTCGCAAAGCCAGCCTTCTCTCTTCCACACCCCACCGTTTCCCAAAGCCAGCCTTCTCTCCTCCACACCTCTCTGTTTCCCAAAGCCAGCCTTCTCTCCCCCACACCCTTCCGTTTCCCAAAGCCAGCCTTCTCTCCTCCACACACACCCCTCCGTTTCCCAAAGCCAGCCTTCTCTCCTCCACACCCTTCTGTTTCGCAAAGCCAGCCTTCTCTCTTCCACACCCCACCGTTTCCCAAAGCCAGCCTTCTCTCCTCCACACCTCTCTGTTTCCCAAAGCCAGCCTTCTCTCCCCCACACCCTTCCGTTTCCCAAAGCCAGCCTTCTCTCCTCCACACACACCCCTCCGTTTCCCAAAGCCAGCCTTCTCTCCTCCACACCCTTCCGTTTCACAAAGCCAGCCATCTCTTCTTTACAAACCTCCATTTCCCAAAGCCAGCCTTCTTTCCCCCACACCTCTCCTTTCCCAATGCCGCCAGCAGCTGTCAAGCACTTACTTCCCTTCCTCCTGCCAGTGTGACCATCATTCCCATCAGCGGGATATCTCTATCCCAGAAGATAAGACAACAATCCTCCACCCCAACCAATGTGACTAGCATCTCACTCCTGCAAAAAAAAAAGGAAGAGGACAGCTTGGAAACTAACTGCTGGTTAAACAACAACGGCTATACAATATCCCTGTTGAGCCTTTCTTTCTCTAATACCGCCCGCCTCAGACACACTTCTCTGGCTGATGCTTTAGACTTTATGTTCCTTGCACTCCTGTTATCTTAAATGTAAAATAAAAAATAAAACCGAACTGCCACATGAAATTTATTTGTTTGACAGGAAATTCTGTAGCCCTCTTTTTTTCTTTTCTTCCAGAAACGTAAGTAAAGGTCGGTCGTGCTATAAAAAATAGTTGGATAAATGAGGCAGAAAAAAAAGCAGACGGACAGGAGTTATTATCTGTGGACTTGGGGAATTGCAGCTCAGTTGCTTTTACATACCGCCCGCCTGTGGCCCACTACTTTAACTTTTTTTATTTTTTATCTTTGAGTGTGTTTGGGGCAGCTGGACAACTATGTTGTTCCCTATGCTGACCGTTACTTTCATTTATGCAGCTAAGGGCAATGTTTGAACTAATTTCTTTCTTTGAACCTTTTTTCAGGTAAGAAACTTTATTTTGCCTTACTTGACGGGTGTCCCGCAATCAACTAGCTGAACATGAAGCGGATAGCTGAGCAGTTTTGGAATATTGGATTTGGACAAACTTCAAAATTAAATAAATTTTAAGCTGGTGATTGTTGTCATTTTTATTGTCATCTCAATTTACTTGCTGCGTTGTTGCAGTAGGACCTGTACTTTTTTTAAAGCATTCCTGAGTTAGCTGAGTGCAAAGTGTGGTTGGCATCGACTGATGCGCCACATTATCTATGATAACCAATAATTATAAATTTCCTGAAGGGAAAAAAAAATTTCATACAAAACCCATACAATCCGAACAGAATAAAAAACCTACACAGTTCCTGTTTTTACCAAACTTTCTTAATCATTGACACCCTGAAAATGTTTTTCACTATTCCTTTCCCTCATAAGAGCTCAGTCAGCAACAGCATAAAATTTATCACAAATAAATATGACAATATTAATTAATGGTGTTTCACACCATATTGAATGTGCTATTGGCCACAAAAAATAGGCTAAAAAAAAAGGTTGTACAGAACATTTTTTTATATAATGAAGAAACTATGCTATGCTTAGTTGTATACTAATTACAAATAACTAATTTAATACATACCTGATGAAGTAAATAACTGAAAAGACCAAATAAAGCATACAAAATATTCCCAATACAGCAATAGCTGAAGCTGCAGCTACAAAGTACTCTTCATAAGTAATGCTTGGCCTCACAAAAAATGTTAGAGTTTTGTTCCGGGAAGGCATGGACTTGTTAATTGCAGGCGTCAGACTTGTGTATGATCCAGAACAATCAAAGTCATCTGCTTTGACCACAAACACTATGTAGAAGCCATTATGTAACAATTTTTTCTGCAAATAAAAAAACATAAAAAAATTATAAACTTAATATAAAGTCCAATAACACTATCATATAAACGTTCCACAAACAATCACCATATAATTTTCTCCATTTCATATAATTTCAATAAATTTTGAAAGTTCTTGAAAAATCAATGTATCTCTCTGCCACAACTGTTCTGTCAGTGAAGAAAACAATCTTTACAAACTAACTGTATAAATTCAATGTCAGGCACTGAAAGGCAGGCAGTGCCAGTACATAAGCTAAGCTTATGTTTGCCATTCTCATATATTTAATTTTTATGACCAAGTAATATATTAGTTAGGGTTCTGTTTATTTTATTGGTAGGGTAAGGAACTCTTGTTTACAATTTTTCATGACGGTGTTGTTTAACGGCTGTTCTTTTGAGAGATAACCAATTTTAATTACCCATAGTTTTGATGATGCTGCAGAAAATTTTGCTTGTATGGAAATAAAATTCAAATTACTATAACTTGAAAGTAGTAGGCCTAACTTCTCAGAAAGAACAAAATGTGATCAATGTTTTGCTGGTTGTACCAATGTAAGAAATACACACTAAATAATTTCAGTGAAGTTAAACTTACATATAAAATCATTGGATTTTTTAATACCTACCGAACTATATTTAGGCCCACAAGAACAAAACGTGATAAATATGTCTCTGTATATACCAATGTGAGAAATGCACAACGTTAACATTTTCAGCAAATTTAACTTCACATGTAAAAATTATTGTGTTTTCAATAAAATGAACTAGGGTTTAAAAAAATAGTGTTTTCTTTAAGGCCATGTCAATTTCAAATATTCTAGCAACAGTTTTGAAAAACATTATTTACAAAACACACAAACTTACTGCTAAATTTGTAATTCACAATCTCAATTCTTGAACACGTGGTAAGCATTAGATGATGACTTCACTAAAATCACTTTTGTCTGCCACCAACACAAAATTATTTATTTGCTGACTTATTCAATTAACACTTGAGGTGTAACTTCTGAACATAAATATGTTGTTGCTCATGCTTCAGGATGGTTACGGAAAATGGCAGACCAAGGCACACAAGCAACCTTTCACAGGGCGGCAGACACGTGTCCATATTTCATTTCATTGACGAAGACTGTTCTAAAAAGACACCCACAACCAATAACATTTAATGAAAAACATGCAAATAAAAAAATTATTAACTGTAGACATAATATTCTGACACCACCCGCAAGAAACTCTCGCATGTAGATAAATAATGACAAAATAATGCTCAATGGCATTCATGTGGTGAACATGTTTCACATAAATGCAATCAATGTATGCATGCTCTGCGTAATAATTCAAAATGTTTTTAACACCCATGCTTTACAGCCCAAAAAAATTGTAAAATTATTATACCATAAATGTTGTAATTATCATTTAAAGTTCTAAATTACAATTTTTAATGCTGAGTACTACTTTTTTTCCATAATTATTGGAAAGATTGCCAACATAACAACATACATCCTGCAATATCAGCTGACACAATACTTTGCAAATTGAGGTATTTACTGTTTATATGCTGTGTACATTGGTCACAATGTCTGTCAAAATTTAATGAAGTTATATGAAACAGAGAATACCTAAAACCATTAGTTTGATCCTTTCGGACACATCTTAAATTATGGTTTCAGATGTTGCAAACAAAATATGTCATGCATACTGTACACAGCACTTGTTTCGTTATCACAACCAATGAGGTGTACGTTTTGTGTTTGGCTATAGTAATATGACTGATTAGTAACATAGGACAGTACTGTGGTTTGTGAAAGTTACTCATAGGGAAGATCATTGGGCACAGAATCTCTGAGTGTACAGCACTGACCAAGAAAAACCTTCCTGTGCATTATGCACTCAAATTGTGTATACTTGGTCTGAATGGGTCAAGACAAATAATATAAATGCAAGGTAACATAAATATAAAACACAAAATATTTTTGTGTTGTTCCTCTCATTGTGGCAGTGAGTCAACGTGGACAAGCTGATGGGAGACTGACACTTTGCAGAGCTGGCTAACCCTATCTGAGGGACACGTCTGTTGTTTTGGCCAGCTTGGTGAACAAAAAAGTGAGGTGAAGCATGGATGGAGCTGCAACAGAATGCAGTGATCAGGAAGCAGCAGTAGTTTGAGAAAACCCACCACTCCACACATGTGAAAATTTAGACTGGGGGCCCTGCCGAGAACCCAACATGGATTAGCAGTGGTGGGAGGTCAACAATTGGCATGGCCAGAGTAGGCTAGTTTTCTGGCAATTGGTGATCCTATTCAAAAGGACCAAGGAGCCAACACCGATATGTAACATGCAGTGTGTTCAAGGCTACCATAGATGTATCTGCAATGTTTTCTTCAAGGAAGACGGAGCCCATCATTCACTAGTACATACAATGTAACTAACAAATAAAATGAAAAATACTGTGTGTCTCAATGTATTTTTCTTTTTCTTTCTAGGATCACAAAACACAGGGAAGATTCCCCGTGGTCACACCTATGAGGTCAAGATGTCGATTGCACAGCCTTTGGGCCTTCTTATATCAACCACACTTATACACAAAATAATTCATGCTAAAATGTTGTTATATTTGGTACTCTCATTCATGCATGCTTCAGTTATCCATTTTTCTGTTTATCAATATATTAATGTAATTAAACCATTAACATTCTTTTTAAATTTCTAAAAATGTTTTCAAGGATGAGCTGCAAGTATGACTAACAAAGAAGCAGCTGAAGCATACAGTACAAGGGTTCCTAAACTACTGAAAACAATTTTTCTTCATGCCAAATTTAAAATGGGGACCAAATGTGTCTCACTTGGAAGAGATTGTGGATTCAAAGTCTAATTGTAGAAACCAGTTCACAGTGTCAGTAAGTATCATACACTGGTCTGCTAATCATTGAGAATCACATGAACCACATGAAACTATTTGCAGTAGAATTTGTATAATCGTTGAACTCTGTTTCTCAATACAATTTTGCTTACCCAAGTTTATCCTGATCTCAAGTAACATGTCAATTAACAAAATAAAACTAAAAAATTTATGTTTATTAAATTACAAATATTTCTAAAATGAACACTTTTGAACATGTAACCGGAAAGTACAAATACAAGATATAAACAATAAAATTGCAATTAATTTGTAACTGCCCCAAAGGGTTGAGTTGGTGAGTTGAGAGATTTAGGCGGCTCTTAACAACGAGGTCTTGAGAACTGACAAGGGCAAAATGAGGTGAGAATGGAGCAGCATCAGAATGAAAGGGTGCGGGAAATGGGAGATCCTAGAGAAAACTCGCCGAACAGCGGCATCGTCAGGCACGATTCCCACTTGCGAAAATCCAGGAGTGAAAACCAGCTTAACCTAAAATTATTTCCTTCTAACCACACAATATGACAATAGAATAAATAAGATTATGTAATATATTTTAACACAACTATCAAAATTGAAACCTGCCATCTTTACACTTGCTAGTCCAACATATTGAAGTCAGCATGTTATGATCTGAGCAAAAGTCATACTTAAGTGTTTTGTATCACTAGGGTGAAAAAGAAATTGAATAAGTTTACATGCACCCATCACGCTTCATTATACTAGCTACTAAATTTCAAGAACTTCGAAGGTCAAATAGCTTGGTGATTACAGCACCTGCAAGAATATGACTTTGAAATACAGCAAAGGTCTGGACTCCTACACATCAATACAGATACACTTTCCAGAAGACCATGTGAACCATTCTGTCATCATTGTGAACACCAGGAGGAAAAGAGTGGTGTATCATAGAAGGCAAGGAGGACAAGAATTCAAGACTTTGTATCTTGCGATCCGTCACTTACATGGGATGATGACAGTCAAGGCATACTGGGCACAGTAATGATGGGGAAAACATGCACTTACAATTGGTCCTATTAATGTGCAGAATCCCAGAAGGGCTACAAGCAGAGTACAAAAGAGCAGCAGGTGGGAACTTTGGTGTTAATAAGAGCCTCCACAGAGTTTGACTGAGATTTTAGGCTGTGTCTCAATTGGCCCAGAGTGTGTGCTCTCGCTATCGCAACCACATCATTATGACATCAGAGAGAACGGTCTCTGGTCATAGCAATTCATCAGAGAGAGAGAAAGAGATAGAGGGAGAGAGAGCGCAAAAGAGCAAGAGCACAGAGAGAGCATGAAATTGTTTATTTGCTGATGCTCTTTCGAATTCTGACTATGTGTCATATTCATTATATATTGTTTCAGTGTTTGAATAAGGTTATACTGGCTTTCTGGGCCAAAACCATGTCACATTTTACCTGTCAAAGAATAATTTCAACTGTTTTAGTCAACGAAATAACTTACATAACACGTATTTGTAAATAAAGAATGTTCCATTTATCTTGACCATCCACAATAACTCCGTACCAGGGCTCCAAATGAAAAAGTGTTTCACACAAAGGTTGTACAACTGGAAGGGCTAAGTAACACTGCTGGGGAGTCAGCCTTATAGCATTATTAATTCATGAAATATGAGTAATAACATCAGTATTTTAAATGGCATCATGTATCTATTCGTCAATAGTTCAATGAAGCTCATCAAGACCTATTCAATAATGTATCATAATGTACCAGTCAAATAAACAGATTGTTAAAAACCACCACACACATTGCGACTCATAAGGGTTCATGAAGACCCATTATGTGATGTCTTGCAGGACGATTTCGATGCATGGTACAGTACAGTATGACATTGACGCTCTGCATTTAATGTAGCGGTGATGTAAACAGTGCAGGTACCCAGAGTTGCGTACCCCATTCAACAAAGGTGGTGTCTAGACAGAGGAAACAATGGAACACACATGACGTGACGACTACTCAATCAGTCATCCGTGTGTAGTCAAATACATTACACTGCAAAGTGAGTTGTAACGGAAACTTACTCCAACAATGAGAAGGTAGAAATGCTGCTCATCTATGGAGAATGTAAGTTAGCACATGAAAGTGTTCGTATTATTTTACAGTACAGTGTAGTATGTTCAAGTGAGTTGTACTGAAACACGCCCAACAGTTATGTTATTACCATTATCAACAGCTTGGTGTGCTCACACGTCATTCAGTCTGTTGAAAGTCGGCATAATGCTAGTCAGGCAGAACAACTCTACAGAGGGCGATACCCTGACAAGACCCCACCGTCCAGATGAATGTTTTCCCGTCTTTTTGGGAGGCTTTGTGTAACTGGCAATTTCACAGCAAAGCAATCGTCAAGGAACTCACACAGATGAAGCTGCTGAGGTTGCTGTTATTGCTGCTGTAGCAGTTAATTCACACGTCAGAATACGCCAACTTGAAGCCAACATTGGCATTCTGAAAATGAGTGCACATCACATTCTTAAGCGTCATACATTCCATCTCTCTCATGTACACTTACACAAAGAATTGCAAAGGAATGATTTCCAGAATCGTGTAGAGTTCTGTCAATGGACACAGCATCAAATTATCACCAACCCTAACAATTTTTTCCGGATATTATTTTAACAGATGAATCGTTGTTCTCCAACCCAGGCCAAGTGAATATACGAGGAACATGCATTACTGGGTTGTTCAAAACACATGATGGCTGCGACAGGTGGACCATCTGCGTTAATGGAGAGTTAACATCTGGTGTGGGATGGTTGGGAATAAGGTTATATATATATATATATATACATATATAGGGCCTTATTTCGTGAATGGTAACCGTAACGGCAGGGAGTATGCCACCTTCATACAAACAATTATTCCTGGTCTTCTGGAGGAGATACCTCTAAGGAACAGAATGATAATGTGGTACCAGCATGATGGATGCCTAGCACATAATGCTATGTATGCATGTTGTGTTCTGGATTGAAAATATCATGGTAGGTGGATTGGTTGTGGAGGTCCAGGTCCGTGGTCTGCTCTTGACCTTAATCCACTGGAATTTTTTCTTTGGGGTTATCTCAAAGGCGATGTCTATCCAGATAGTCCAACAACTCCAGAGAACATGAACTGCATGCTTGTAATGCTCTTTAGCAGGCAACACTGGAGGAATCAGTGGTTGTCATTTATCCAGCAACTGAACTTGTGAATCACTGCCAATGGTCACCACTTTGAACATCTAATATGAATATTCTACCCCTCGCTGTACCCAAATGGATAGTATTATAAACGGGCAGTAGAGATCCCACTTTCTGTTTCGTATTTAATGTTCATGTTATGAAAGTGTACATTGTGCTACATGTTTTTCACTGAACGTTTGACAAATAGATACATGGTGCCATTTAAAAAACCTGATTTTAGTACTTGTATCTCACTAATAAATAATGCTATAAGTCTGGCTCCCCAGCATTATTATTTCCCCCTTCCAGTTATATAATTTTTGTATGAAACACTCTTTACTCTTTAATTTGAAGCCCCGGTACATAGTTATTGTGGGTGGTCAAGATAAATGGGATATCCTGTATATACATAAGGATTTATGACAAAGTCTTGTATTTTTTTCCACTTTTCTGTAACATAATTGAAAACATATAAAAGAAAAATAATTATATTTTATGCACTTACAATTATTCCGGTAGTGCTAAAATTATTTGTGAATTTTTTTGAACATACATAAATTATTTTCAATAGCTATGACCGTGATATTAGTTTAACATGATTTCGTGCCTTTTGGCATCAGCTGTCAGTGAGACATCAGAGAGATGTGAGAGAGTGGTTGTCTCAATTTCACAGAGCGAGAGAACACAAAGCAGTGCTTTTACCACGTTTTGCAAAAGAGCACTCTCTCGAAAGAGTATCCTTTAAATTGAGACACTGCATTACTAGCTCCATTGTTAGGAGGATTTTGAGAACTGGTGATATCTACATTATGCCTGTACCACAAGGAAAGGTCCGAAGATTAAGTGACACGGTCCCACTCAGAAATATAATGTTGGGGCCCCATTTCAGAGGACGGCAGTGGACATTCTTGTACCATTGCCAGTCGCAAAAGGAGGAATTGGTACCTTCTCATGCAAGACTGTTTCAACAAGTGGCCTGAGGTCATACCAGTTCTAAACCAAGAGACTGGCATTGTAGCTGATGCGCTTGTAGAGCATGTATTCTCCAGGATTGGAGTTCTACTCTAGCTTCATTCGGATTGAGGGAAAAATTTTGAAGCGACTCTTTTCCAAGAAGAAAAATCTAACCACAGCTTTACATTCTCAATTTGATGGGATGGTTGAGAGGCTCAAATGTACCCTGGAACTGTATGTGGCGATACACGTGGAAGACAAAATAAAGTTAATTTTTGTTCTGTTTTTTAAACACACATTTATACACAATATTGGCTCAAAAAGACAGATATTTTCATTATGGCGGCCTTCAAACCATCTCTGTATAAATTTTGAGCAATGTCAGGGTGGGAATAAACTATAAAGGATCAACTTCTGCTTACTGCGATGTAGTGAAAAGTATGTGAGTATCATAAACTACGGTTATTTAAGACACTGGGAGTAACTTGGAACACTTTAAAAAGATTTTCATAAAATAATGCTGTTTTATAACCCTGGTTAATGGCGTTACTGAATCACGTGTAATTTTTTATTTTGCTCAGAGCGGTCACATTTGCAAACAAAATTATTTTTTAAGTGTGTGGTATTTTTAGATGTAAATCTAAGGTCAGCATGGAAGCCACCCACCAGTTTGCCTACAGACATGAATATCAAATCATCATTAAGCATAATCAAAAATTTTAACACACATCATATTTTCTAATAAAATTTTTCTCTATAAGTTTTTAGTAGTACTACTAATTTTTAGAGAAATGTAATACTCTGTGAGCATTTATATGTCCACAGAGTAAAATGCACTAAATTTATTCCATGAAATTAAAAGCTTTGCCTTTAATTTAAATATGGCATTTATGCATGTTTAATTTTATATCAATGTAATACAAACATGTCTGCTGAAAAGGAATGGGACTCCAAGGTACCCTTCTCCTGGCATATAGACTACAAATTCTATTTGACTCCTAATTATTGTTTGAAGTCCAGTGTATAAACCCAACATATTTTATGCGTTGTCGTAACTTTGCCTATGACATTGTTCAATATAAATTTGAGGTCTTCAAGTAAAGTCAGAGAAGCCTTATCCAAGCTTTCTGCTTTATGAAAATTTCAGATAAATGATTTCAAAGACATTCTCTAGTGCATGCATCAGTGAAAGAAACATATTGTACAACAATTGTTAGCTGGTCTATATTTGATGTATCAGGAGTTGAATAGATGATAAGAGAATAGTAGTGAGCATCATTGATTTCTTTCAATATTTGCTGGAAAACTTTTATGCCCATTTTTGTTATGAATTCATTTGCACATGTCTGAAAAGATATACACAGTTGAATCACATTATTATAACCACCTTCTAGAAGTGCCATCTGCAGCGCGTAGTTCATGACGTATGGCCCATGACGTGGGCTGGTGAAGGGGGTATATAATGTGACCGACAGGCTGGCTGTACACAGTGGTACAAGGTCCCCTGGCGCTACACAGGAGTCCNCTGTGATGTTTGTGAACTGTTCACATGCCTCTGTGGTAAAGATGTATCGTGAGTAGACAAATGGCACCATTGGGAATAACCATTTTGGGAAACTGCGGAACTCCACGCGCCATTGATGTCCAAGGTGAACTTCGATTACGGCGGTGCGTGAAGGCCAACCGACAGGCTACAGTGGAACAGCTCACTGTCCAAATGAACTAAGGAGCATCCAGATACGTGTCTACCACAACAGTTCAGCAAACCCTTCTGCAAATGGGGCTCCGAAGTAGACGGAGGGTGACTGCACCCATGCTAACACAGGTTTATCGACGAAAAAAACTGGAATTTGCTCTACAGTATGCGACTGGACCACCGCTAATTGGCGACAGGTAGCCTTCTTCAACGAGTCACATTTTCAGCCACATGGAACGGATGGACGTCAGCATGTCCGGCGAGAAACATCAGAGAACCGACACCATGCATCCATTGCTGGAAGAACACAAGGTGGTGGGGGCAGTGTTATGGTCTGGGGAATGTTCTCGTGGTATTCTCTAGGTCCCATCATCTGTGTGGAAGGCACTCTGAATAAATTTGGTTATGAATCCATCCTCGGCAATCACGTCCACCCGTACATGATGATTGTCTTTCCTCGGGAGGATGGGATCTTCCAGCACGATAATGCGCGTTGCCACACTGCTAGAAGTGTCCACACATGGCTAGAAGTGCACGATCAAGACTTCAAAGTTCTTCCTTGCGAGAAGGCATGCAACTGATAAGAGAAATCCATAGATAACATGCCAGAGAAGTAATGCAAGCATAGCAGAAGTAAACAAGAGATAAGATAACCATTATCTCAAGATCATGAACTTGGAAAAATATTGCGTAGCTGTTTGTTATACATAGATGAACACGGCAGCACACAGTAGATCTAGTGTGTTAATGCTGCCGCTGGTGTTGAGGTTATGTTACAGCAAAATAAGAATCACTGAACCGATTTTGTTCAAACAAACGTTATTGTCATTTATGCATTATATAATAGCTCTACATAACCAAGAACATGCAAATTTCCAATTGTACCAATTAGCTTCCTATAAATCCATATTTTATCTCCAAGCTGAAACTTAATCTTCTTACAAACAAACACAACAGGCGATGAATAAATAAAGATTACAGCAGTCTGATTAACAACACCTTCATGTACTGGTACTTGGCACTGTCTTCCAACAAATTATTTCACGTGGATCCATTTAAACCAAACTCATAAACGTTGGGTTACCAGCATTAGGACGCTTACGGAAAAAACAAAACTCTAAAAGTCCACTTCCTGCTTAAGCAGTTATACCTTGTAAACCAAATCTGTACATATAAGTCAAAAGAATATAACTCTCTTCTACACTGACGACCTTGCGACACCATGTATCATCATCCTTATCAATATTATAGTTCACACTTGAATGTTACGATGCACTTTACTTGGATAATAAGATCTTCTGGTGCGAGACCTTGGGACACCATGCATCATAATCCTTATCAACATCATAATTCATACTTAAAATATTACAATACACTTTATGTGGATAATATGATGATCTGGTGTGGTAATGTTTTTGTGATATGTTGGACGTGATGTCTAAGGAAGCTCACTATGGTTGCTACACCAAACCTAAGGTTTGGTGCAGGGCTAATAAGTTGTATGTTCTCAGCGTAGTTAAAGAATGAGTGAGAGTTACATCACTCTTGCACGAAGGCATGCAAATAATAAGATAATTCCATAGATAACACGACTGAGAAGCTACTCGAGAAGCAATGGTAAACAAGAGATAAGATAACCGTCATGGACTTACAAAAAAATTCACACAGCTGTTTGTTATACATAGGTGAATGCGGCAATTCACAGTAGATCTGGTGTGCTAATATTGCCGCTGGTGTTGAGGTTATGTCACAGCAAAATGAGAACTACTGAACTGATTATGTTCAAACAAACTTTATTGTCATTTATGCATTATATGAAAGCTCTACATGACCAAGAACATGAAAATTTTCAATTGAACCAACTAGCTTCCTATAAATCCATATTTCATCTCCAAACTCGAACATCTTTTTACGGGAAAACATAACAGGCGATGAATAAATACTAATTACAGCAGTCTGATCAATAACACCTTCATATACAGAAGATCTTATTATCCACGTAAAGTGCATTGTAACATTCTAAGGTTGAACTATGATATTGATAAGAATGATGATACATAGTGTCGCAAGGTTGTCAGTGTAGAAGAGAGTTATATTCTTTTGACTTATATGTACAGATTCGGTTTGCAAGGTATAACTGCTAAAGCAAGAAATGAACTTTTAAAGTTTTATTTTTTCCATAAGCATCATGATGCTGGTAACCTAACGTTTACGAGTTTGGTTGAAATGGATCCACGTAATATTATTTGTTGGAAGACAGTGCTAGTACATGAAGGTGTTGTTAATCAGGCTGCTGTAATTTGTATTTATTCATCGCCTGTTGTGTTTATTTCCCGTAAGAAGATGAAGTTCGAGCTTGGAGATGAAATATAGATTTATAGGAAGCTAATTGGTACAGTTGGAAAAGAGAAGAGAATGTGCAGAAACTCAAAACAGACAGGGAATTTAATATCTGTGAAACAGGGGAGGTGAGGTAATTCAGCCGTAATGTATCACTGCAAAAGGACAGATACTCTGCTCTTATAGTAGGTGGATGTCTATTAGCACAGCAGGGCAATGGAATCCAGTATCTTGCACCTAGCTGCTCTTAGCTTTTCGCACTAAGCTTGCCTCATGTTCCCACTAAACAAGTACCATTATCAAAATACTAAACTAATAAACCAAGTTTTTAAAAACGGTCTTTGGAGTAGCTTAATTTAAAGGAAAATTATTAAAACCATGTAAATTTATTGAATATTTTAAATTTTACCATACACATTATTTACTAAATCCCTCCCCCATCTCTTCCCTTGCCCTTTTATTTAGTAGCAAAACCTGTCAATCATACTTCATTTTGGCATAAAAATGCATTTCATATAAGCTAGTCTTACAAAAAACTGCTAAATTTTTATTAAATAATAAACCACTAGAAGATACAAGTAGAAAGTAATAATTCCTTTAAAACTGTTCCACAATAAAGAAAAAGTTTTATTAGCACTAAGATAAAGAACTAAAACAAACCTATTTAGTGATATACAATCACAATGAAAATGCCAATGTCAAAAGTAATTTGGTAAAACTTTTCCTGTCATGTAAAAAGAAGCACATTCTTTTCTGTAACAGCCAACTAAATACAAGTAATTAAATCATTCTCTTGTAAAAGTATACATAAAACGAAATAAAACAAGTTTATTTCCAATGTTAAACACAATGTTGCCAGCAGATTATCCAATTATGCTACAAATCCACCTCTTTTAGGCAAAATAAAACAAAATAAGCAACAGTTTAAAACAATAATAATAATAATAAAAATATTAATCCACATAAATTCACTATGGGTAAGATAATTATCTACATTTTCTGACTGTTGTTTAAATAAATTAATTACTGGATAATACATAACAATGTATTTATAAATAATTTTTTATAATGTTGCAAGTTGTATATTATAAATATAGGTAGCAAAAAAATTAATTTCACTTACAGTTAATGTGATTCCGCCTTGTTTTGTTACAGTCTGCCAATATCCTTCAAACTCAACACTGTGTTCGAGGTCAAAGACTGGACACTGGGAACAGAGGTCATAGAAATAAATACACAATATTAAAAGTAATGTACCATGTATCATTTATATCAACAATGAAAAAAAGTTCAATTTTTTACCATGATGATTAATACAACTTATAATGGCTAATTATACACTGCTGATTTTTTAATATAAAATTTGTGTTACATGTAAATAACATTAAAACTGCATCTGTGCACCTACCCAAAACAATGCTTACACTCTCAACAAAAATGCAGAACTACTCAAACTTAATTTCTACGAAAAAGGGTAACAGGAAAGAACAACTTTCAAAATTTATAAACAACACAGATGAAAGAAGCTGCAGCAACCCTTTTAGCAAGACTAACACTTGAAGCCTAGTACTTAAACTTAAACTCTTACTTAAAGGCCTGTTCTGCATGCAATGGTATATAAATACATGCTATGCTACACATATTATGAAGTAGGGGGAGAAAAGGAAATAAAAATTTTAAAAATCATATTTGACAAATTTTTTGCCACTTTTAAACTTAACCATACAGTTCTACCTTTAATCCAATACATGTAACTGCTACCCTTAAAAAATTCTGAATAAAATTTCAATAACAAACATGTTTCTCTACGATACAGTTTTCTGGAAGAAATATTGGAAAATTCTGCTAATATTTACATAAAAATGACTACCAATATCACCTGTGAGAATATCTTCCATGATTGTTAGATATGTTTGGAGTTAACACATTCAGTCCTTTATTTATGTTATTCTCAAGTATTTAGTCCATTTCGTGCTTACTGGTGATGTAGGTAATACTGATAACATTAATTTATATAACTTTTCATAAAATCTCTTTGTAATCCATCCTGAGGTGTGGACTGACATCCTGCATATTACTTGTTTGTGTCAAAAAGCAGACATTCACACCAAATCCATTTGAACCTGGTCCATGTTCCCTACTGGGATGTAACGCCAAGCATCTCAGGGTAAAATGTTCCTGGTGTTTCTTCCTCCTTCCTGAAGTTGTGTACACACAATACTGTTTTCTTGTTTCCTATTTTGTTGTTATACATTTATATATGAAAAGCGTAGATTGTAAACCATATATGTGTGCGCGTGCGAATGTCTCCTGCGAAGGATGCAATTTTGTTGGTATGGCAAAGTACAAATAAAAATAAAATAGGTAATACCATCCCAAAATGGCTATTAATACTTTTAAGAAGCACAAAAGCAAGCATAATTCACTTCAAATTAGTATGTACGCAAATACACTGCTGGACATGGAAATCGATACATTTTTCCATGTATGAAACTTTATTAAACAATTACAGGCTGATAGATGAAAGCACAAATGAGTAGTGATTAGTCTTTCATGCATAGAGGGCATGTTGTTTAGCATATGCAAAGCATGTGTTCAACATAGGATAGAGCCTCCTCTCACAGGTACACAGGCAGCGATGCGACGAGGCATTCCATCATATAGGTGACGGGCAGTGTCCTGAGGCATATACCACCATGCTTCCTGCAACTGCACATGCAGATAAGCCAGCGTTTGGGCAGGTGGTTGACGGTGGTGCAAACATTTCCCCATCACATCTCATACATGTTCAATAGAGGACGAATCTGGAGACCTGGCCAGCCAAGGAATGGTATCCACATCTTGTAGAGCCAGTTGGGTGAGGGAATGAGCATTATCTTGCTAAATGATAAAGGCTGTTCAAGTTAAGTCAGTACTTTTTAAATCAACCTTTGTAAAATGTCACTGCCCCTACCTGCGTATATATTTTAATGGGCACACTGACTGTCACGCACCCAGTAAAGTTGGCAATTACGGAGAGAAAGTAGTTCAACATGTTTATGTTATATTACAAGTGTTAAGTACACATTTGTGAATACTGGAATATTTTATTTTACTTTTTGTTTTTTTAATGCATATATGGGTAACAATGAAAACATTTGTAAAATGTTTACTTTTGTAAAAATTTTACAGTTGCCCTTGACCAACACATGAATAAAGTGATCAGGTCCATGGTAAAGTTGATTCTACATATGGTGGAAGAATACACAATGTGCATATAAGTAGATCTTAAGTAGGGCTTTCAAAAAAAAATAATTTTACTGTTAACAGCCTATAGCAATGGGTATGCTGCACAAAAATACCAGAAAATTAGGTTGCAGAACCAAACCTTACTGACATATTGCTGTTGTGCTATGGTTGTTAGCACTTGTTTGAGTTTATTAATTTGTAAATCTTCATTCTTCCATTTGGGGAATAATTTGAGGTGTTTTTGAGTTTTGTTTCCAGCAACATGCCCTAGTCTTGCCTAATTTATATATTTCCTATCACAACTACAATAGGAAACTAAACATAGACAAATCAATGTTATTTTTAAAATGAAATGTTTTGCTGTATCTAACATGTTAATATTTTGTCACGTAATACTTCAAGAATGTGTGTGCTGTTTTCAATAATGGTTAAAACATGATATATTTGTTAATAAGTTTATGAAATTCATAACAAATATTTACTTGTGTAAAAGTAATTTTGAAATCTGTCTTGTGTTAGGTATACACCTTTCTGCAATCACTTCAATATATATTGAGTGGTCATGCAAAACGAACAAGTTCAGAGTAAGCTGCAGTTTATATATACTTCCATCTCATCAATTATTTGAAGGAAAAAAGTATTATTAATTATTATATTGTAAGGAAACATTTCTGTATGATCTCTCTAAATTAAACTAAACCAACAACAAACATTCTATTTATGTAAAGGTTGGACTAGAATATACCACAAACTCTTTTTTTTTTCTTTGTCAGTTCTTGTCTACAACTCAGGAATCTAGATCCCCAGTGCTTCTTCTAGGTGCCCCCTTGTTGCAATGTGGACCAACACTAATGTTCCAACATCAATGTGGTTATAGAGAAAAAGGATACTTTCACAGAAACCGAAAGATGTCAATTCTTCCTCCACCTCTGACATTCTCGAACAAAACCCACCTTCGTGTAGGTATTGTAAAACGAAAGGTCACATGATAGACCAAAAATAAGTTACTGACATAACTAATGAGCCTACTTTCCTCAACATGGTTGCAATTAATTTTAAATAATTTCTTAAAAGCTGAGTTGGTAGGAAGGACTTGACTTCTCTTTGAAAGCAATAACTTTACAAATGAAATCAGAAATTTATGCAACAGTAGTGAGACATTTACAAATACACACATGCCTTACCCTGGACTTGAACCTAGAAAACTACGTACTATAAGCTAGCGTGCAATCCACTGCATTATGGAGGTCGAATTCGGAGTATGATTTGGATTTAATCAGTCTAATGTTTCAAATAATACGGTTTACTAATCTAAAATATTTACAGCGCCTTTATTTTGAGATTAAGCGACTGAGCCACATAAAGCATGTAAGTTTATATGGCCTACCATAGCAATACTTGTGTGAAGAATTTGATGGAAAACGATTGTTTGGTCCCTGGGATGACATAGAAAACTATATTTTCTTATATGATGCTATCATAAAAAATTGCCAGAAAAAGAGGCTCTATATACGATTCTTCTAATGTATACTGTCTACATACAAATTTAGGTTGAATTTGGTTTAATGGTTTAATATATATTTCAAAATTACCTAAATAATTTATGAAGCTGCCATTTTGAACATTGTCTGATAATTTAAATGATGAAAGCTTGCATGGCCTTCTGTAACATTTTTGGTGTGCACAGTCTGATACAAATTAGTTTAAATATTCCAGTGTAAAATTTGGTGGGAATCGGTCGATTGGACCTCGAGATATGGCATAAAACTCCACAATTTTCATGTGGTGATCTTTATAAATGGAGGACAAAAAAGTAATGTAGTAGCAATTTTGATGACTGTATACTGCCAATATACAAAGTTAAGTTAAAATAGATTGCATAGTTTCATAGATATCGCCCACAAAACTAAAATGATTTTATAGCTGCCATTCTGAAATTAAGTGTCTCCTACTTAAAAAAAATACATTTATTATTATGGCCTACTACAGCACATCATCATTGCCAAATTCTGTAAGAATGGATTGACTGTTTACTGAGATACTAGATAAAATCATTAGTTTGTATTGGTAGGGCTATCTTCCAAAATGTCAGAGATATAAGGCTCTGAAAAGAAAAATTTAATGGTTGTAATAGGTACCGCCAACATACAAAGTTAGGTTGGATTTTGTTTCATTACTAAAGTATACTGTGCTAAAATATTTAAGTAGGCACCATTTTGAAAATAAATGCCTGACCTACATAAAACATACCAGTTTACATTACCTACTGCAGTACTATTTGATTACCAAATTTGGAAGGAATCTGTCAATCTTTTCCTGAGATATGACAGAAAAACTTTATTTACATGAATGGTGCTATCTTACAAAATGACAGGCAAAAGATGTACTATGTGCATACAGTTGATAGTTGTAATATCAACTGCCAGCATACAAAGTTTAGTTGAAATTGATTACATGGTTTCAACGATATAGCAGTCTAAGCTAAAAATGGCTATATGGGCGCCAATTAGAAAATAAGTGTCTGACATGCTTAAAACATATCACTTAACATCGTCTGCACCAGTACTACTTGTTTGCCAAATTTGATAGGAATTGTTCAATACTTTCCCAAGATATGACATAAAAACTTTATTTTATTCACAAGGCGCTATCTTACAAAATGGCAGACAAAAGATGCTCCATGTAGATACAGTTGAAAGTTGTAATGTACACTGCCAGTATACAAAGTGTGTTGGAATTGATTACATAGTTGCGATGATATAGCATTTTAGGCTAAAATAGCTTATGGCCACCATTTTGAAAATAAGTGTCTGACATGCTTAAAACATATCACTTAACATCATCTGCATCAGTACTACTTGTTTGCCAAATTTGGTAGGAATCTGTTAATTATTTACCATGTTATGACATAACTTTATTTATTCATATGGTGCCATCTTCTAAAATGTCCTGATGAAAGTGGTTATTTGTTGGTATATATGATGCTTGTAATAGATACTTTCAGTATACAAAATTTGGTCTAAATTGGTTAAATGGTATGGCAGATATACTAAACAAACTTCAAACCTGTATGGCCACAATTTTGAAAATAAGTAACTAATCAAGTTCAATCACATACTTTTCCATTGCCTACCATAGTATTATATATAATGTATTCACGGTAACTTCAAGATTTTCTGAAACCCTGCTAAATATCTACTTTCAGGGAGCCGATTATGTATCCTTCCGCAGTATGTAAACAAAACATTGCCATGTGACACCTGTCAAACGTTTTGTAAACAGTGCCATGTGGGAACTGTCAAATATTTTGTAAACAAACAGTGCCTTGTGGGAACTGTCAAATATTTTATTAACAGTGTCCATGTGGGAACTACCAAAATTTATTTTTGAAGAGAAACAATGCCATGTAATCTCAACTGTCATATACTTTAATAAAATTCTCTAAATGTCTAAAAAATGCTAATCAATTTAGCGAAATGTTGTAATACATACAAAAAGGTAGATTGAAGTATATATCGGAACTGTTAATTATATAATTTAATTAAAGTTTACTTATTGTATTAAGATTTATTTACATATTTGCTGTAAGGAAAAAGTTAAATTTTACATAATAAACTTTTGGAAGTAGCACTCAGGTTAAAGATTTCACTGTGATAAATGGTACCGTATTTTATCGCATATAAGTGGCACATTTTATTTAAAAAAAAATTTATTGAAAACTTGGGGTGCGACTTATAAGTGAGAAAAATTCCTCCAGGCCCGCACTAACGTTTCATTTACTACGAATTCACGGCCCGCGGCTCAATTTCCAAACTCTTCAGCGAAGAAAATCACTTTCATTTTGAAACCTGCGGTGTAGGTACATCTCTGTTCCATCAAGAACTGTCGCGATTCTTCACTGCAACATAAAAACAACACTATGCGGCGGAAAGACGAGTCACGGCTAACATTTGGCACTGAAGAACCAACGCTAATGTGCTGCCATCTCTTGGTCTCCACAAAAAGCTTTCGAAAATAATCGATTATCAGTTGGCGGCGACCAAAATTCGATTCCTTTGCATTCTTTGCGAAGGGAATAACGTAACGGAAATATTCAAATGCCTTTCTATATTTTGCACGTTTATTTGATAAACTGCAGAAATAACAACGCTAATACTAAAATTACATCTTAACCTAGAATTATCTTGTAAGTAGAAAGAATGTGTTACGTTAGTTTTATAACCACATTTCAGCGTCTCCAATATGGCGTGGTTATACTTCTGAAAAAAACGTGCCCAAACGAACAAGATGGAGTGTACGAGTCCGCTGGACAACAACTGAAATTTATTTAATTTCAATTAATAACGGTGAAATCTTTACCCATGAGTGCTACGTAAAAATGTAAATATATAGTTTAGCAATATTAACTTTACAATTACGGCATTAAATTTATACATATTAATATTTAACCTACGAACTATTTCTTTTCAGCTATAACCAACATGTCCCTTCAAAATCCGTTGTTAATTCTTACGGACTTTTAACAAATTATTAAAATTTATTGAAAAAATATACTTAAAACTTAAAACAACCAATTTATATAGTGCTTCAGTGCTAAAAGCAAGACAAAACCTTTTTCCATATACCATTTTTTTATAACCAATTGAACATGTAACTCCTAGGGTGATTTTTCAAAGGTTCTTTTCAAAAGTATCGAAGATACCGTGAATGGATTATACATGTGAAATTGGGTGAGAATTGGTTTAATAGATATTATGTAAAATATTTATGTTTTGTGATTGGTGCTGTTTTACAAAATGGTGGACCAACAACAATATCTATCTCGAAATTTAATGCTTACACAATGGTCTGCCAGCATACAAAATTAGACTTAAATTGGTTGAATGGTTTCCAAGATATAACATCACCCAACATTTTGAAATAGCCGCCATTTTAAAAGTGCCCGAAGTGGTAGAAACTATAAAAGTCAGGTATCCTTACTAAGTATTATATGTGTACCAAGTTTGGTGAAATTTGGTTAAATCATTCAAAAATTGAAAGGGAGGACACTCGACACACAAAGGTATGCTGTGAGGACTTTCACCCCTTACATGCCTTGCGAGGACTCCCAAGATAAAAAATAATATTATTAAAAAAATACATTATTTTGATGGAGCATTTTTTTCAATGCTGTACATTCCATAAAAGTAAAGAAATTTTTATTTATAAAATGTGTGTACACCACGGGTGTACGTTCGAGGACCTAGGGCATTGATTATATGTATGTATATTGGTGTGCTTTTATCATTTGTAACCATAGTTTTTCACACACTTGACGAAGCATCTCTGTTGGGAGTTAGGTTGTAACGTTCCGGCTTATTACACTGCCAAATGTTTACGTTGCCACGGCTTGCTCATAGGTAGAATACGAGACTCAGTACCAGGTGACGCCGATTAATAAAAAAAAGAAGTTCCAGATTAGTTTGCTTTATACTTTATTTATCATTGAAGTTCCACAGTGCACAGACGACTTTCCAGTTTGTGGAGTACGAACTTTCACAATTAATTATACCAGTGCAGAAAACAGCGCCACAGTCATTTACAGTTTATTAATGTCTCAAACTTGCATCGCAAGACTAAGTTACGAAGGCAGGAGGGATGTTCGTTCCCTCCTGGCACCCTAACGACCCACGCCCTTTCGGGCTGGTGTGTCTTCTCACGCCCGACGCGTCTTCTTCAACGGTTGGTGACTTTGTCTCCAGGCGATAGGCACCACCAGTATATATTAGGCAGGCCTATCTCCCCCTTCTCCTAAGATAAGCGCATGGCCTCCGGCATCTGCCCAAAACTGCGCTGTGTCCCGCGCTCACAACATGTTATTGTACCCGCAACGGCCGCATAACCAAAACAACAACTTTCGAAACTAGCCGGTAAACGGACTCCTGTTACAACGTAAACAGCAGATGTCCCTCCGATAACCTTCAAAAGCACACGTCTGCTCGATAAACAAACTATCGCGGGAAACGAACCACCGCGGCTTTAACTTTAAACCTGATAAAATATTACGAAGCTTTCCAAAGCTAAATACACACGAAAGAATTTTACACCTGTGTCCCGAAAAATTACGAATATTGCGTCATTACAAGGTTAACTATTAACCATCATTGTTAGGACTTGTTTATTTCTTCACTCTGGTGAGCTACCTGACTCCTTGTAACTGTCATCATACACATTCTGGTATACAAAATCTTCAATGTAAGTCATAAAATAACAAAGATGGTATGTTCTGCATATGTTCACAATCACACCACACATAATTATTTATTGAAAATATGATAAACTGTGTAAAACCTATTCACAGCAAAGTGAGCACTTTTTAAGGCCCTTATTTAATTGTCTTTTCAGTCATTGTGAATCTTTCGGCTTCTTGAAATTATAAATATAAATATTGCCATGTCACTAATAAACACAGTTTACACCCTATACACTACACCGCTCTCAAAAGTTAACGTCTGCAGCAGAGGCAGATTCTTTGAGGTGCCTGAAAGGATGGAGGGGTGGGGAGGGCCACAGGGTCCTGACCCCCCCCCCAAAAAAAAACTCCCACATTGACATGAAAGTGTGGTGTATTTTTTAAAAATTGAAATGAAATAATGTTTGTATGCTACGAAAAAATGATTTTATTTGATTAATTTAATATTGTTTCTTTAATTATGATGAGATAATGTTTCCCTCCCATACCACGACTTGAATGTATAGACTTGCACCTGCACAATGAGGAAGTGACCCCCCCCCCCC
>NQII01000705.1:486492-513182 GCA_002778355.1 Clitarchus hookeri
TCTCTCCCCCCAGTCGGACCCACTCACTGCCTCGTCGCCACCCCTGCCGTCTCGGGAAGCCAGTGGAATAACAGACAGCTGGGATGTAGCTAGCATTACAGACCTTCCTCCTCCCCCTTGATGGAGAAGCCGACAAGAGTAGAGGATGCACAAGAGTATTATAGGAATTAGGACTCTCGGCACATGGGGTTTAGAGAAATTTTTGGGTGATAGCCTACGACCCTATAAATACAAGCCCCAGTTGGACTGTCGGCAGTCTTGGTAGAAGCCTTTTAGCTGAGTGCAGTAATCGAGCAATGTGCAGAGAACGGATAACGACGGGAGATTGCAAGGGGACGGTGGACGAGGTGTTTGTGGTGTGAATGGACGAGGGGGTGTGAAACCCAACGAATGAAGGCTACTGTGCGTGAGGACACTCGGAGAACTCTAGAAAATTGCGGACTAATGGGACCTGGACTAAACTGAGGTGGAACTGAATAACATGTGATACTGACTATACTGTAAATATTGTAACGGTCAAATATGGACATATAATTTGTAAAATAATTGAATAGGTTTTGATACACTGTCTATTGGGACTGATTTTTAATCATTTAATTATGTTAACTTCTTTGAGGTAGTAAATTGTATTAATTGAAGTCATTAATTGTAAACAGTAAGTGATATCAATTTATCGTGAGATGTTGAGTCGAGAGAATTTTGTTTGTAGTTGTCGTAAATAAAATTAGGAAATGATAATTAAATCTTTTATTTAATTAAGACCTCCATCCCTTAACAAACTTCATTTAGCCCAAAAATGCACTATGTATAAAATGTATAAAATCAGCACGTATAATACTTGTGTATTATACAGTAATATGAGTACATATAATACATTTCACATATTATACGTCCCATCTCTGCCTGCAACTTCCATTAACCCTTACCACTCACCTAGAATGCCAAAATCTAAGCTAACTTCCATGGTAAAAAAGGAAGATAAAATTTTCTATTAAATAAATTTTGCAAAAGTAGTCTTCTGTATTGCATCAACCATTTAAACTAGTCAATTATGCTTTCATTCACACAGAAACAACAAAGATTTTATATATCACTATGTTATCCACTCAACATGAAATACACCTTCATAATGGTTGTCCCCACAAACCCTCTCCATAAAGGAAATACACAAGACAGCAAATGTCACATGCGAGCTATCCTGGCTACACAAAACAGATGCATTCATGAGAAATAGTCGCCATAGTATATTGCATCAACAAGAGCGGTAGCAAAAACGGCGAGTCTAGAGCATCTTCACACTGATGAAATGGTCCCACCCTGTCTCAACACAACAGTGGCGGCACAGGCATTGTACACCCGCAAATCACCTCCCACGGACCACATCAACATATTAAAATGTCTTGGTATCTCCACTAGTTTAGTGAGAAAATAAGGTGTTCTATGTCCCATGACTTTCAGCAGAGAATGGAAAACAGCATCCGCTACTGGTGGCAAGTGATGACCACCCTGGTTTGAGTTGTCATTCAGTCATTGATATGGTTTTACAAGTGTAGTTACTTAGCAATACTGCTATCTCTATCTTTTTTCTTCACACACACACACACACTGCCATTCTCTCTTTTTACCTCACACACACTAACTCTATCTCACACACTTTCTCTCTGTATATGTTCACAGTTTCTTTTGCAAAGTCAATTTATACCACTAGCTGCACAAATGCAGAAGTCACCATATACATATGTATTTTTAAAATATTTGTTTTTTGGGGAACAAGGAGTACATTTCTAACCTCCTTTAGTCTGACTACCACTGTCCCTATTATGTGTTTCGGTAGCACTTACTTGCACCCATGGTAAAGTAGTGAGAGAAGAGTGACAGCTATTCTTTGCACCACACAGCAATATTACACATACAGCTTAACATGAAACTTGTAGCCAAACATATTATATAAGTTCTGTAAACTAAATGGGGAGAAAAAAAAAAAAGCACATTATTTTATTTTAAGGACACTAAAAATACACAGTGCTAGTCTTACTCAGGAGATGGGGATACACTGATAAAAAAATACTGAAATATGACTAAAATTCAACTTACACTAATATTCTGTATAGAAACTGTCGTACATAAATCATCATTGGAATGAACTTGCAGCAATACTGTGTCATGACTGTTACTGTCAAATTTGAATGCAAAGTATCGTGGCTTGGCCGGCGATACACTTATGGTGCGTTCCTCATACATCCTGCAATACAAATAAATAGGCTAGTTAACACAGCAGAATATAAAACAATTTAACTTAAAGAATGAAAAACCAAAAATTACTTCTACAATAATATGAAACAACTAATACCACAAAATATAAATCTAGTACCTCCTGCTATAAACTTGGGTTATGTTCCTGGAATTAACTTTAATAATAGAACAATGTTAAATCCAGTGGGTAAGTTTCATACACAAAATATGTGGTAAAATGGGAATGTCAGCTACACAAGAGCAAATTCCTGAGTTCCAAAACTGAGCTGCTATTTTGCCAACAAACCTGTAAAAAAAAAAATATAGCTTGACCTTTTGATTAGCACAACTACACTGCCAGACAATGAAAACAGCATACCGCAAAGAAACCATGTAAAAACCACAAAACAATATGAATAGCGAGAGTACAGGCTTGTATACACATGATCCCAATGTTAGTGGGTGCATTTGCATTTGACGGCACACCTGGCAGTGGCGCTGCAAACATTGATCAGCGGTTGTAGATGCTGGTGTGTAGTTGAAGCTACATTAACATTAGAAACACTAGACAATACCAAACAAGCATACAGAGTGAAGAAGACTGCCAGGAAGATGCCAAAGACATCCTTTCATGCAATCGATGGACTTTGAGAGAGGACTTGTATTCGGGTTGAAAACCGCAGGGTGGTCTTATCACCATATAGCCCACCATGTGGACAGTTGGGACAATACTGTCCAATGTGGATATGTGAAGCCACCCACACACAGAGGATCAGCTCAGGACAGACGAGGCTGATACCAAGTCAAGAGGATTGACGAATTGTAAGCCAGGCACAGAGGGATCTCGTGACGACCCTGTCCACGATACTGGCCAATGTTGGGGCTCCTATGTACCCACAAACCATTTCCCAACATCTTGCCGAGGAAAATCTGCAATCCCAGCACCCATTACATGTGCTGCCATTAACTCTGCAAAAGCAATGACTCTGTTTGCAGTGGTGCCAGGCCAGAACAATGTAAAACACCACAAACTGGCGACATGTGGTGTTTAGTGATAAGTGCAGTTAGGTTATGATGAGTGATAATCATTGTGCCCAGGTGTGAAGGGATCCTGATGAATGCTACAATCCTAATCTGCTGTCGAGCAGCACACTTTCCCCATGGAAGGCATAATGGTCTGTGGATGAGTTTGTATGCTCCCATTTCTGGCTGGGATTCCAGGTGCAATATTCCTGCAGGATAATGCCCAACTGCACATGGCACGGGTCACCCAGAACTGCCTCTGTAATGTCCAAACACTATCATAGCCTGCCCACTCCCCTAACATGTCTACAATCAGAGCACAAATCTGTTGGAAAAACTAAAGGAAGAAAAAATCATGTCACTATATAAGGACACAATTTTGACAGTACTACTCGCAACTACTCAAAAAACATGAGACAATTTTGAGGACAAACAAAGAAAATTAATTAACCTAATTCATCTTTGGTTTATGTTAGGTTCCGAGGCACCAAAAGTATTATTAATCTTCATATTTCATCATTTATCCAAATTTTAGAGATATGAGTTGTTGTAAACGAAACCGACAAGAATGTAACAGTGATGCAGACTGTATTTGAAATGGTCGGGACATAGACCATTTCGGATAATAGACATATTCAAACAACAGGAGTTAATTACCACAACTGATATTCAAGGTTGTCAAGTACAGAATATATAAAGCATAGGACCCAAAATCTATATATTGTAACATGTGTTATACTGTTTATAATTTTATTAATGAAATGTTGCCACAAGTTACTGTATTTAACCAGAAATAACGAGATTATTTTACAAAATCTGCTACAACCAAAAACAGGGTAACTGTTAAATTATGAGAGGCCAATGGGAGTAATAGCACAAACAAAGCAAATGTGACAATATTCAATACTTCTACAGCTGGCAGACTGCTAATGATGTTAACTGGAAAAACAAACAGATGAATGAAACATTAGGTTCTTAGGCAAATGTTGTATTATATGCAGATACAAGATTAATTAAAGGATAACATAGTTCACACATATGCTAAAACTGCTATCTTACATTGAGAAGGATGTTGGGGGAGGGGAGGATGTCGACAGCTGCATCCTGTTGATGTAGTGTAGTGACCTTGCCATGGGCATGAAGGAGCTGGCATTGATAGAAAATTTTATTGTTAGAATTCAGAAAACTTGCTGTATGCTCAAACAACTTCTTTGTTAATCATGCTAGTAGATCACACTTTAAGATATAAAAAAAAAAAAAATTATTTCAATGGTTAAAAATGAATTTACAGACCACATGAATAAGCTCAAAAATAGGTTAATCAAACAATGATAAATGAGAGTACGCTACAGCAATTTGAATGTTATGTTTTATCTGCTACATAAAAAATTACTTTTGTAACTATGTATTCTAAAATTTAATTAACTTAAATTAAACACTAAAGTGGACTCTTGAAAATCCAAACTTATGAGAATCAACGTAAGTTAGGATCATCGGATATCTCAACTTATCCAATAAGAAGTGGAAGTATAAGAAAGGGTATACCTGTAATATTACGCTTTTCTATGATAAGATTATATAAACAGTTTTCTTCCAATACATACATTAATTAACAGTTACTCCGACAAAAATATAGCATTCAAACCATCACAGATATATACATGCACTACTCCATCAACACACCTGCTCACTGGGACTCATTTGTTAAATGGTTCTTTGCGACTGACAAAATATACACGTTTAAGAGTTAATAACAATAAGTCTATAGCTGAACGTACAATTATCGCCGTAGTTTCAATTTGCATTACAGATATAAACAGAAATTTCAGAAGGCAAAATGCTTTATAACTTTATCAAAAATACTTGCACATTTCACCTTTCAAATAAAGTATCATTAAAACACAAGTAAGTATTTAGAGGTGTGAAAATAATCACCTTAAACAACAACTTTACATAAAGTAGAAATCAATTTCATGAGGGATCCAATTCTAATTATGGGGACAAAGGCAGTGCTTGCAAATGAATGTTTCCAACTGCTTACACAAGAGTGTACCTATGATAAATTACTGTTTTACACATTATTTTATTATATTTTCTTAAAAAAAAAAATTTATCAGCAATGCAGTGTTAGTAACCACATACACTTGACAGAGTTGAATTTCACAATAGAATGATAAGGCATTATTGGATGAATACCATTTCCCATTTTTACACTTTATCAAGCTGCTTCAAAACACTTGGAAATGATTGACCACCTTAAGCTATGTATGTCAACAAGTGTTTTTTCAAGTGTTTTTTGTAGTAGACAGGCCTGTCTCAAGTTCTACAAAATGGAAAACTATTAAGATAATTTGGCCAGTGCATGCAAGGTAACAAATGTATGAGACAGTATCATGGCCACATGTCACAAAATCTTCACCATTGCNTATAAAGTAAAAGCTTTTTTTTTTTTTTTTTTTTTTTTCTTCCACAATTGGTTTGCATTATCCCATAAGTTGGAAGTTTGAATAACCTGAAGTTTACTGTATGACAGTGTTATAAATTTAATCATTATCAATCATTGAATAAGGTCTTTCAATTATTATACAAATTAATATGCTTAATGATAAACAAATTATTTCTGATCATAATCCTAATAGGAAACATTTAGTTCCAATATCTTTATAGTTGGTTTAGAAGAGTCGTTGTTTTATTAGTGGAGTGACTGAGTTAGAATGTAATACATTGTAAATTAACTTCAAACTAAGAAACATTTGCAAAATCAAAAATGTATCACATTCAACTTCACAAATCACTAACATATAACACTGGGGCTCCGCATTCCTAAATAAATTTTCACTCTTTGTTGTTCACATGTGTTCACACAGAATAATAAGGACCAGTTGGTGTTCACACAGCTTGCTGACGTTGTTACAGGCTTAAGTGTTTACTTGAAACTCTCCTACTTCTTGTAAATCATTCTACTAAAGTAACACACATCCTATTTACTTGTAATAATGCTGATGGTATTTACAAAATATAATTTTTGGCTTATTCAACAACATTCATGAAAATATTGAGGTAATTTTGACCATTAAAATAGCATATTAAAGTTTTGTCAGACTATAGTCCTTTTTTTAAATTTCATAGAATAATTGCAAGAGCCCATGGTATGGCAATCAACCCAGAACTTTTTCCTCGCTATTCTTATCGACAGAATAAGAAAGAAGGCAATCAGAGATAGCAGTTTCTGAAGGCCTATGAAATGAAACGATAAAAGTTTTTTAAACTAGAAGCTTTGAAGCATAGAAAAGAATTGCAAATAAGAATAATGTGAATAAACTTAACGGTGGAAAGACATACCAGGAATTGAATGTTGTATGCTCATTAAATAGGTAAATATGTTCACTATCATTAAAATACTGTCACGTTCCCTACATGCACTTAAGTTAGTGAAAACATTAATATTGAAATAAAAAATAACATACTTGACCAGAAAGTATGTCTCTTGAGAAACTACCAAGGTAACATTTACATTTTCTGGGCTAGCTGTTGACAAACTGACAAACAGTTGTGAATGTTCCTTTTGCAAATAATTATTATCTGGACATACTGTGCGAGAAGTTGATCTGAAAAACAAAAACACAAAATGTAAGGTAAAAATTGACATGTAATTATCTCACAATTAAAAATAACAATTTCTAGTTATTTGCTCACAATAGGTCCATCACAAATTACACTAAAACCCTGAAACTATTTTCCAATAACTCAATAAATCATGTGTTTTGATAAGAGTTTTGCTTATCACTATTACTATTATTATCAGACTCCACTACCACAAAATACCTTCATTAATAATTATGCAAAAATTTTAGCGATATATGGACTATGTATTACTTTAATTAAAGCATAAGATTATTTCTCTCGTTGAATTTTCCCAATCCAATTAATTATCATGATATAAAGTTTTACTAATAGCTGATATATTAGTTTCTCAAAAAATAATGGAAAACTTAGATTTTTATTAATTTATTTGATTTAATGTATTGACCAACAGCATTTAACATTTAATGAGGCATAAATACACATACATACAGTATAGTTTATCACCAAAGGACACCAACCCAATAGAATATTATAAACATTTAACATCAATAATTTACATACTGAAGAACTAATAAAAACTCAATGATTTGGAATAAGAACAAGAAGACCAACATATGTCAACAAATATTAACCCACCAAAGTGGATATTGGCATGAATCTTCAATAAACACTTCTAGGAAGAGAAAGAAAAATGTAAGTATATACATGGTAGTTTTTTCCTCAACAAAATGAGTACATTTACAGTTTAATCTTAATATTAATTGATACAACCTTACCACTGTTAAAGTTCTTCATTGATGAATAATAACTGTTAAACTATAAACTGTGCAAGTTTATTATAATTCAAATTTGTTGGTGCAAGAAAACATTTTTTTTAAATATCCAGGACTACTACAACGTTTTGCATAAAGGCATATTTCAAATCAATCACATTTTGAGGTAAAACAACAAAGGTATAAAATTTGTGCATTCAATGTGATTCTCAAGTATCCACTGACTGCAGATAATAAAGGTGTGTTTAAAGCAGGATTAACATCTAACTTGACATTACACTTACTGCCATAAAAATTTGCACGTCAAGAAGGAACTACTCGCTTCAAACCAAATTTTACAAGCTTTATTTTATAGGCAAAGGAATGAAGTAATTAAATTACATTATCACTGCATCACGATAGTGTTCTGCCCACCTACAGCACAGAATGAGGGCACATTCAGTATCTCATCAGAACACTTCATGCCTGGATATGTAAGTCAATGTGATATGAGCATTTAATTAAAAAATGCAGTATGCTATCGTGTGACATACTTGCTTATAGTTGTTCCAAATATTCCCCCAAACATGAACACTTCAATAAGAAGGAAGCTGGCATCCCACAAATGGACAACAAACAAATAGATCAAACAGGCCAAAGAAATATGGTAACATGACAAACATTCTTGGCACATCACAGCTGCATGCAGGTGAGCATTACCTTACTGGAAACTGGCTCTTGGGTACTCAGCCAGGAAAAGTAGCACACAGGGTGACAAGATGTCTTCAGCGTACCACTTTGCATTCAAATACTCTTGTATCACTACCAATGGTGGAGGATGATCACATGTACAAACGAGTTCCAGCAACAAGGGACACATGCCACTTTATATAAAGTGAGGCAAGGATTGTAGCACACATCTGAGAGCCTTTATATTCTGGCACAATAATCATCCTTTCCCAAAGAAAAATCTGATTCATTGCTGAAAATAAAACATTGCCAGGCCATAGTATTCCCTGTTCTTCTCTGCTGGCACCACTACAAACAAAGGCAATGACGATGAGGTATTACCTACAAAACATCTAAAGGCCATTAGGATCTAACATTTTCCTATACTAGATGTCTGAAAATACTGCCAGTAGAGGCATAACGCTCTGGTGAAACTGCCACATGTTGCTGGATGGTGAACAAGGAAGTTTCATGCTTTGTTTATGGCTGTCTGNATCATCCTTTCCCAAAGAAAAATCTGATTCATTGCTGAAAATAAAACATTGCCAGGCCATAGTATTCCCTGTTCTCTGCTGGCACCACTACAAACAAAGGCAATGACGATGAGGTATTACCTACAAAACATCTAAAGGCCATTAGGATCTAACATTTTCCTATACTAGATGTCTGAAAATACTGCCAGTAGAGGTATAACGCTCTGGTGAAACTGCCACATGTTGCTGGATGGTGAACAAGGAAGTTTCATGCTTTGTTTATGGCTGTCTGACAATTGAACAGTCCTTCCTCCATAATTTGTAACGTTCATCCAGGATTGGTCAACTACATATGACTACCATCACAGGTCCATGCTCTCAACACACACTGACTATCAAGTCCAAATAGCCCAAATGACTGGTAATTTTGTGTACCATCAGCCCTGACTCTTGAAGCAGTATTATCCAGCTCTTTCAAACTCCATCAGTTGTTCATACAGCTGGTGTATATATCTTCTTGGCATGCCTACCAAACACTAATCATGCCTGTAACGTTTTACATGTTCACATATGCTGCTCTGAGGATTGTTTATATAAACCACCCAGAGTACTAATGTTATCTTTGTATTATGTATGTGCATGGATCATCACACAAAACATTAGTCACTTGCATACCATCAACTCATGTGCCTATTTACAAACTTTTATGGTTATGGATTTTACAAGGTGTGCAATCTCTTATGGTAAAGAGTGTGCAACCTGGACACGAACTGTCATATGAGATAGTAGAGTAAAATCCATTGGAAACAAAATTACTCAAAAATTTGTTTTAGTGATTTGTTAGCAAATTGAATCTTAGTTGCAGTTTCACATTCCATAAACAGTAGCGATCATTAGTAATGGACTGGACAACCAGAAATTGGGAAGAAAACTGACATGGTCTAAAGAACCATCCCAGCATTTGCCTGAAGTGATTTTGGAAAACCACAGAAAACCAAACTCAGGATGGCTAGACGAGGATCAAAATCCAGTTATGAGTGTGTGAAAAAAATTGTGTGTTTTCTGGCTTGTGTGCTATGATGGAGGATTTTGACATGAATAAGAGTGATGAAGAATTAAAGTTTGATGCTTTCCGATAATCGTGACTTCTCAATTTTTTTAAAATGACTAATCAAGAAAATTTTTGAAGAACAGCAGAAATGTGCCTGGATGGTATAATAAGTGTGGATTTCTTGAAAAGACCACTTCAAAAGTAAACTATATCAAAAACTGTAAGTATATTTTTGATTGACGGTCAAAGATTATATTCTTAGTGCAAGAGTTTGTATATTTTTTAATCGCTGGCCAAATGACTTATATTGATCAGAATGAAAAATGTTGATTTTCTGGAGTGGAATGTTGCCTGCCGACATGACTATCAGATGGTTCATGGAGATGTATATAGTGAATTTTCAGACCAGCTTTGGATTTGTATAACAGTATTAAAACGGTTTGTTATGATATTGTATAAGGCTAAGTGCATGGGTGTACATCATGAATACAACTTAAAATTATGTAGGCTGCATAGTAATAATTAAATTTTGTATATGTTTTCTAAAAGGGATTTTAATACAAACAGGACAGAGATTTTCACAAAAATTTTCCAGTTGTCCAGAGTTTTTAGTAAAATTTGTTATGAAATCATTTTAACTGAATTTAAGATTTTTATATCTATAAATATAGTATATTTATTTTATATATGTTAACTGAATTTAAGAATTTTATAGTAGCTGGGACTAGTTGCATTTTCAGGTGAAGTTTGTGTACTACTCTAGTCAAAATGAAAAATGGTAAATAAGTTGGTTGTAGTTACATTAAAATGTTTCAACAGTCATAAAACATAAATTCAATACACAACTGTTACAACTTACTTGATTTATTTGATTCAGACCAATGGTGTTAATAGCATTTTATCCATAAGACATGTTCATTACTTATCTTAAGTAGGTTAAGACTAAAGTCATGGTTAACTAAGTATGCTGAGATAAGTCTGATAGAGCACATAGTATTCCAGGTCAAATACAATCACGGTAAATCCTGCTGAAAAAGTAAAAGTGTGTTTGTGTGGATGACAGTGACTGGTGAGTGTGTGAATTCTGCAAACGAAGCTGTTATTGACAATGCAGCAAAGAGTCATCAGAGTGCTTCAGGATGAGTGCTGTAGTATTTTTGATCTGTACAGATGATGAAGTGGAGGTGAGGTCAGTTCACAAGACTGACAAACTGGTGCACTATAACCAATACTGGACTGTATAATTTTATAAATAGGACAACTTTAAGGGGATGATTTCCTTGGCGGCCGGCAGATAGAATTGGTAAGTGTCGCACCTGTTGGTGGACTTTAGAGACAAAGTTTCAAAGTTCCCCTGTTAGTTCTGATTTCCGACAAAAGATGGCGATCCCAGCAACGAGGTTTAGTAACAAAACACAATCGCAATTCATTGGAATACACGTTTCTGTCTTCCAGGTAACATTGTCCCATTGAGGAAGATGTCTTGGGTGAGTAAGGCTGGAAGGGAGGAGTGTGGAGCTAAGAGCTTACTTACCCCCCCTGCAATGACACACAACACGATCTTCACCGCACCTTTCCTGTTCTGCTTTTGGCAACTGTAACTACACGAAACACAGACTTTTCCCACCAATTCCTTGGACCTGCTTTTGCTTCCTTCCGGAACTGTCTCACGCAAAATAATTTTTAAGAAGTAATGCTAGAGAAATAACGGCACACTTCAGGAACGAAATATATTAGTTTATACAACACTTGAAACATTGAAGTAAACATGAATGTTATATTAATTTTGAGTTGAAATTATTTATGGCAGGTGGTACGAAGCAAAAAGTTTGCATTTTTATATCATAATTCAGTACACACTTTTACACCATGGGTCTCCCATATTAAAATAATCAGTGTATAGAAATCCGCAAGTTTTTAATAATCGGGTACATAAATTCAAATTACAATACTGTTTTTCTCATATTCTACACTGGCTAAAATAATGTGTAATTTATTTTGGTTGTGTGGTCAGAATGGAGAATTAACTGATCAACACACCCAACTGCTGTGTCACCTAAACTTCAACGTGTTATAACCTAGTGATCTTAAACTTATATAAAACAAACGTTACAAGTTTTTAAAACTTTCTGCACACAACTGTGCTAAATAGATTTAAACTACATTATTTGCAAGCGAGGCCATTTTTTTCCAGCTTGAGTTGTAAGGGATTGTGGGTATTTTATATGTGGCTAATTCTCAAGAAATTGTGAAAAATTAGCTTGCTAGATAAAAATAATATACGTTGATGGAATGGACGATTTTGTCTACAAATATATAGTAGCTACATAAGTGCCTTATCTTAACTGACTAGGTGGTCCGCAACTTTTCTCAGTGTCAATCCAAAAGATGTGGTAATGACATAAATCACTAATGAAGGAATGATCGTTCAAGTGAGAAATTATGTTTTTATATCATTTCTATATTAGAGTCTACATGGTTGAATCAAAAAGTAAATCATTACTTGTTTTCAAAATATAAATATTATTTATAAGCGACAAACTTTTGTTTGTTAACATTATATTATAGGTATTCTTTTTAAATTACTGATATCTCTAGTACTTCTGTAGACTAATTATTAGTATTTTAACTCACAACAAGCTTTACCTTACCTAAATTCATTAAGATTAAAAAACTAATTTTATTAGCAAAGAAAAACTAAATTATAAGATAAACATTAAATCTTCTTGAGATAAATAAACATAATATTGCTACTTGTTGAACTTGAAATTTAATTAGAAATTATACATTTCTACCACAAAATAACAACACTTTTTTTTTTTTAACTTTGGTGCTTTAATCTTTTGTAATATTGACTCCCAAGACTATAGCTCTTCATCTTTTATTACTGGCCATCTCCATGCTTTTGTTCCTTTTTGCATACACCTTACCATTGCTCCATCTTCAAAAACTGAAATTACATCACCAGGGTAAATTTTATTATCCCATTTACTTTCTGAAGGCCACCTCTTTTGTACGTGTCATGTTCAAAAAATGTTCTTGACAAAGAGAGTAATGTATTCTTTTAATTAAGAGTTTTGGCTTTGATATGTCATAGTATTTCTTCTTCGCTTTCTGTTTGTTTCTTAGAGTATTATAACTTTCCTCTAATTGTTTAGTAAGAACTTCTGATAAAAGGAGTTTTTTTTCACTATTGGAGGAACATTTATATTTTCGATGATACCTTAGCTTGAGGGGAAGATGGATAAATTTTTTTTTAGCTTCTCTGGAACACCTCTTCCGATATTTTTCACCCATCCATTTTGTCTCATTTAACTTTTTCTCTAATTTGGAAATTTTAGCATACATTATTGCTCTATGGTTTCTTAATTGCCATCTTCTACAAGCAGCCATTGTCTACTTATTATTAACATTATTAATTTTAACTTGATCAATTATTGATGCTGGACTAGGAGGTGGTGCTTCATCTAATGATCTTTTTAAATTCTGGCGTACCCGTGACTTTTTATCCCTGTAAGTTTTACTGTTCACACTCCACTACTTTATCTTCTGTCTTCTTTATCTCGAACTCATAACAGACACCTGTTTTACTTGTCCCTTTTCTTTCTTCTTCAAATACTTAAACCTTTCATTCTCACTAAGTTTTTTTAAAGCTTCAGAGTCTACTTTCATTCTTTCTCTGCGTTGTCTGTCATATTATTTTTTTTTTATTTTAGCTTCTGTTTTGTTAAGCTTCTTTTTTTACATGATTCCCACAGCCAATAACTTACTAAATAGAAAGCAAATATGTCATACTAAACCAAAAATATAATTGCTTCAAAGTATTTATTATATTTAAGCTAGTATAAAAATGATGCATCATTCCCTCATTAAAAATTTTAATGAATGAATGACAGTGAGGGAATGACGAAATCAAACATAACCAACAAAGAGTTGTCGTAAATAACCTTACTTTGTAATTGGAGGCAAATTTTTTACCTCCTAAAACATGTAAGACAACCAAAATATTATAACAAAATAAAATAATTACCTTCTTTAAATATATGGAGAAGGAATGATGGATAAAAATGTAACACTTAAATAATTAAAATAAATTATTTCGCGTATACAAATCTCTTCGCATAGGGCAACAATCATGATGTTACATTGACAGTATTGTCAACTATTAAAAATTCATGAGCATGGGAACGTATGATGGAATTTAAAAGTACAATTAAACTGTCAATAAAATGTGAGGGAATGATTTTTATGGGACACGGGTGAAAGGGAGTTTTAAAATAATTTTTTTCTCTGTACTTAATAGAAAGGATATTTACCGTAAGTTAAAGCATTTTAAAAGAAATTTATGAAATTCAAATAAACATTTTCATAAAACAAGTTGAATAAATGATTTAATATCATTGTAATATTGAGTATTAATGTTGTTACGAATGTTGGATTTCCCACATTCACGAATGTGAATATTCATCTCCAATATTCGCAAATGTAAATGTGAATATTGACTTTTTCAATATGGCGCCCAAAGCATACGCCCATGAACTCACATTTAGAAAGCGTGTTTAGGACCGGCCATGTTTAAACCGAAAGTAGCCGATACTGCATGAAGTAAACAAACCGTGATTGCTCGCTCATTAAATTAAGTTAGCTGCTAAAAGTTTTTTCGTAAAGATTTGTTTTGAGGTTACTTACATTTATTTGTTGAATTTCTATAGAAACCATTGTTAAATTGTTATAAAGTGATTAGTGATATATCAAAATGGGTAAGTCGTATGTTAGCAAAGTTTGGACTTATTTTACAATATGTGATGCTGAAAATGTGAATTGCAAAATATGTAACAAACAATACTCGCGCAAAGGAAGATCAACTAGTGCCATGAGGAATCACCTGGAAGGTATACATAAAAATGAGTACAATGAATTAAAAAAACGGGAAAATGAAAAGTGGAATGTTTTTATAACAAATGCTTTGGCATCCTCTTCGCGAAAATATACTAAAACCGACCTAAATCCAATGTCTTTGACTGATTGCGTCGAAAACACTAAAAAGTGGGATAAAACGCCAAGTCTGTAGAAATTGGCAATTTAATAAGCAAAATGATTGCTTTGGAGGACTTACCCTTTAGTTTTTTGGAATGCGTTGGATTTGTCAGATTGATGAACCACCTATGTCCGCCGTATAATTTAAAAACTCGACAACATTTGACTTTGTTTATATGCGAGAATTTCTACGGCAAGGTAAAAGATAAAGTNTGAGGAATCACCTGGAAGGTATACATAAAAATGAGTACAATGAATTAAAAAAACGGGAAAATGAAAAGTGGAATGTTTTTATAACAAATGCTTTGGCATCCTCTTCGCGAAAATATACTAAAACCGACCTAAAACCAATGTCTTTGACTGATTGCGTCGAAAACACTAAAAAGTGGGATAAAACGCCAAGTCTGTAGAAATTGGCAATTTAATAAGCAAAATGATTGCTTTGGAGGACTTACCCTTTAGTTTTGTGGAATGCGTTGGATTTGTCAGATTGATGAACCACCTATGTCCGCCGTATAATTTAAAAACTCGACAATATTTGACTTTGTTTATATGCGAGAATTTCTACGGCAAGGTAAAAGATAAAGTTTTGGAATTAATCAAATCATTTGAAAAAATGGCGTTTACAACTGATATCTGGTCTGATTCTTGTTCAGGAGTATCGTTGCTGAGTTTTACATGTCATGGCATAACAAAAGAATTTGAAAGAAAAATTATTGTGTTGAAAGCAGAGGTATTTAACGATGGCCGACATATTGGTGAAAATATAGCTATAAAACTTGAAACCATGTTGTCATTATGGGAAATACCCAAAGAAAAAGTGCAATGCATTGTTAGGGATGGTAGTACTAACATGAAAAAAGGTATTTCCTTGTTATTCATTAAAGACATTGATTGTTCATTACACCAAATTCAAATAGTTGTCAATGAGGGGCTTAAGGAACAAGATTCCGTTATTGCAGTGATCACAAAATGTAAAAAGATGGAAACTCATTTTCACCACTCAAATATTGCTGAAGATGAACTTGCAGCTCTACAAGAAAGGCCTAATCAACCAAAGCTTAAGATTATACTTCTCACACAATGTTCTACCTTATCGTTGAAAATATACAACCAGCACATTTTGAAAAACAAAGATTCATTGTGTCTTTATGCTTCCAAAAATAGCAAAATTTCACAACTAACTTCCCAAGAGCAAAGCAACAAAGCAACCTCCTCTTATCTCGCCTGCATATGTTTTGTACTGAAGCGCAGCGATCGAGGACAGGCCTGTGTGGGGACTGCAGGGGAGGAGAGGGATGCCGATGTACGAATATGCGAATATGAGAGCCCAAATGACACGACACAACGGTATCTACTAGCTACCGGCGAACGCGGCGAGTGGTACATGCAGCGCGAGTTGAATATTTTATTCTGTACCAACCCGTGAATATAAGGAATTTTAGGAGTGCCTCGCANTGGTACATGCAGCGCGAGTTGAATATTTTATTCTGTACCAACCCGTGAATATAAGGAATTTTAGGAGTGCCTCGCGGCGCCCCTGTTTACCCTCCACGGCACCCCGCGGTGCACACTTAGGGAACCGCTGGCCTAGACTGATTCTGGAAAACCGAAATCTGGTTGGCAGGACCGAGACTCTAAATCGGGTGCACCCAAATGTGAGTCCAATGTTTTTAAAACTGTGTGTGCCTCATTGGATAATTCTAGAAAATGTGCTCTCACTCATGCATTAACTACATTTATTAAATTGTTAAACTATTGTCACTATTTCTTGTTTTGTCTTGTAATTTATTGAATATACAAACACCCATAAACAGCACACTTTCGTGATATTTGTAGAGCCAAAAGCAATACTTGTGACCCTTACAATTAATTTTAAAATATTTTCCTTTTTTTCCACCTTGATGAATACTGACTTTATTTAGAGATAATATTTTTCACATTTCCCAAAATTATCCTTACAGCTTTTTTTTGTGATTCAAAAAACTGTACAACCTTCACGGATACTCCAATATTAAACCATGAAAGAGATCACACAGTCTACATAAAAAAAAACTCTTAGTACATAATTATATGTATTTTACTTCTTTTCCATTTATCAAGCGGTTATAAACAGAATATAATTATGCTAAAAATTGAATTGTTTTTTCCTACCAATTTAAATAACTAATACAAAATACACCAAGTATTTTATTTTCTTCTAGTACCTTCTTTCATAGCCTATGAATATTNAATTTAAATAACTAATACAAAATACACCAAGTATTTTATTTTCTTCTAGTACCTTCTTTCATAGCCTATGAATATTCATAATTTATGTCATTGTTTTTAATGGAATTCATTTAGCTTTCTTGAATCCCGTTCCGACCATCCGGATATTGATTTTCCATGGCTTCCAGAATCACTCTAGGCAAATGCTGTAATGGTTATTCTATAAAGGCTAAGCCCGATTCCTTCCTAAATTCTTCTCATTCTTGTTGCTTGGTGTACCCATCTTTAATAACATTGCTGTTGACTTGATGAGATGTTAAGCCAATTAAAAATTAGCTTTCTATATTTTTAACATGAACTTACTTACTTTACCATGTAGTCACTGTTTGTAAAACAATTTTTTATTTGAAATCTAGTCACCTTTGCAGGAATTATCAAGTTAGTGTCATGCATGATATTATTTTCATATATGTCATGCATGTTATTATTTTCATAAAAGTCATGATTTGTTGCTTTAATCGAAATACAAATAAATGCAATGTTTTAGTTATCACAATTCCAAACAACATAAAATACGTAACAATGTAGTAATATCTTTACTTAACTAATATTAATGCAAAATCTGTATATTTATATTCATTATTACTTACAAGAATACTAATCATGGAGAACATAGTATTTACATATATCTTGTCAAAGGAAATCATAAAAGTGAGATTTTATTTTATTCTAAGAAACAGAAGTTACAGCCATAGTCATTTAAATATGAGGGTTATTCGGAAAGTAAGGTCCGATTTCTTATAAAACATAAACCATCACAGATTTTTTCAAAAAANTTAAATATGAGGGTTATTCGGAAAGTAAGGTCCGATTTCTTATAAAACATAAACCATCACAGATTTTTTCAAAAAAATTTTTTTATTTAATTCTTTACATGTTTCTCTATTTTTATACATAGTTTCCATATTTGTTTAAACATTTGTCACAACGTTCTACAAGCTTTTGTGTGCCTAAGTCATAGATGTCTGCTGCCTGTGAGGATAACCAGTCTGTAACTGCCCACATTCGGAAATTCCAATAATAAAGTTGAAATTGTGAATCGCCGGTCTTNATTTAATTCTTTACATGTTTCTCTATTTTTATACATAGTTTCCATATTTGTTTAAACATTTGTCACAACGTTCTACAAGCTTTTGTGTGCCTAAGTCATAGATGTCTGCTGCTTGTGAGGATAACCAGTCTGTAACTGCCCACATTCGGAAATTCCAATAATAAAGTTGAAATTGTGAATCGCCGGTCTTCTCAAATCTTTTTGTCCACGGCTTTGAGCAAATCTTCTGTGATCACTGATGGTCTGCCTGATCGCGGTTCATCATGGACTTTTCCTGTCCGTCCTTGAAAGCTCTTACCCACTTATGCACTTTGCTGTCACTCATCGCATTGGGGCCATACACTTGACTTACCTGTCGATGAACTTCTGCTGCTGAAACGTTCCTTGCTGTCAAAAACCGATCACTGACCGTATTTCACAGTCGGCGGGCTGATCAATTGTTTTAAACATTTTGAACTGTCACTGTAAACAGCACACTGCAACAATACCAATGCAAATGGCATCGTTTGACGAGCAAGGCATGCCGGGAGTCGGTGCGCATGCATGTTACAATTTTTGCACGACATTCGATTAGCTACGGCGATTCGGACCTTACTTTCCGAGTAACCCTCGTACTTCCAAACACATAACCATCAACTACATCACTACGTAGTGTTNTGAGCAAGGCATGCCGGGAGTTGGTGCGCATGCATGTTACAATTTTTGCGCGACATTCGATTAGCTACTGCGATTCGGACCTTACTTTCCGAGTAACCCTCGTACTTCCAAACACATAACCATCAACTACATCACTACGTAGTGTTCCTTAGCCTCCATGCTCACCTGATTTGGCCACTCTGATAATTCTTAAAACACCATCAATTACTCATGAAACACCCAACTGTAACAATCACATTTTTTAATTGTGTGGGTGATTAATATACCATCATTGCATCTGAGTGTTTGGGCTAGGTTTACAAATGCACATAGATTGCCAACAAATCAAAGTTTTCATATTTCAGGGAAGTCCAAAACTGTGATCTTGAAGCAATTTAGATTGAATTTCACTTTTAAAAAATATCATCTGTATCCCACCTAATTTCACATTATTAAGTACTCTTAATACTTTAAATCAGGAGATAATCATAGGGGACTTTCAATATTAAATAAATAAGATGGTATGTTGTGAAAGCTGTGTTGTATAAAAATGATGCCCAATTATTCCTGAGACACCAAAAACTTTATACATTACTTTGTTTCAAGGAGCATGCCTGGCAGATTTTGTGTGTTGTTTTTCATGTGCTGCTGTACTGCTCTCAGGATGGTTTATATACACCATATGCAGACCACTGACACTGCCATCATACAATGTACGTGCATACATCAATACACAAAACATTAATCACTTACATACCATCAACTGAAAATGAAATTAAATCTATCACAGGTATAACACCAGAATCAAAAAAGCCGCTAAACTGGATAATTACCCTTAATTTTTATGTTTACAGCATAAAGTTGTAAAGACTTTTTCACTGTCAGCTGTACCTATCACAGAGAGAGGATGATCTTTTTTTCCTGCTGACTTAATAATAAGCAAATGCAAAAATTAAAATCTTTTGGCATTTTTAAGCTTTGCCAATCGCAAACAAAGTATTAACAATCCAGAAATTAATTACAATGTTATGAAATATTATCATACATGGAAGTAGGTACTGAAAACTGAGAGTTCACAAAGATAAAGAAAGTTAATTTGTGGGGTTTGACACTTTTTAAGAATGCTACTAAATAGCACTGTGGGTTGGCCGTCATGATTTGTTAAAGCACCTTAAATTGTAATGGTGTATACCAACCATATGAAGAGTTACATCTGCCCTTATGCAGATATAGTTATTAAATATGTCATATACTGTCTTGCATGACAGGAAGTGGCATGGTGATAATGCTGCTTTTAAGCTGTTTTTCTTACTCATATTAATAAACTTCACTTGCTCAAATATTATAACATGACGTACACAAATTACAATGATAAAGGCAGAAAAATACACTGGATTGCTAATTCCTTGGATACTTTAGACCCTTTTATGTTCCCCTAAAGTAAAAGTTAAACAACTGTCTAATCACAATATTTGTAAATATTTACATTCTCATGTGTCTATACTTCAAAAACAAATCCAGACAATTGTTAAATTTACTGAATTTAAAAAAAGGAAAGAAAACTGTCAACAAACGTCCATATGTACAAAATGCAGAGTTACCTACCTGATTTTGAAAATGTGCAAGGACTATGTGAAACTAAAATAAAATTACATAATTAACAAAATCAATATTATTTTTTCCAAAGAATTTTCTAAAATTTTTAGTACAAACTTGTAAAACATCTGGTATTCCAGCTTGTATGACACCCATTACTGCATTTACTATACAGTACACTTATATTTCATACCAGATATGGTAATTGGACTTGAATGATTTTCTATGTTAAGTTTTCTACTAGCTTTTAAATTGGAGTCAACCATATAAAAGTTACAAAATTTAGGGAGCTATGATGATCATTAGTGCTTTACTGTATTGCTAACCACTTTTTAATGTCAAGGATTTATTTATTTACGTATTAGTTTCCATAGATCCTGCTTTTGAGCTCAGTAAGCTCCAGGATGTAGAATATATGTCAAAACACCATAAAAAAGGTAACAAATTTACATAGAAATTATGACATACAAATACAAAAGAGTAACAAGAATATATAGTCATTTGTTTATATCACTAATAAGATTATACAAAACAATAATGATATTTACATAAATAATCATGACTTACAATACAATAACAAATTTCACATAAAAATATAACATACTGTACACATTAAGATGACAAATATTAATTTATAGAATAAAATCATTGAGCAATAAAAACTCCTTCTACTTTTTACCTTAGTACTATTACCCTCATACAAGAGCTTATATCTGATGGTATTTGTTAAACATTTTATAGCAGTAAAATACAGTCTTTTTTGATACACTATTAAAGCATTTGCATAAAACATTCATGAAGTAGAATAAAATTCATTCAAGAGTCTTTTAAATACAACAAACTAAAATAATAATACACAAATTTGTAAAATGCTTTTATTGCAAGCTTTTTTACCTATGTCTTATACTTCTCTGCATATCTGAAACGACCTAGTGAAAAACTATAAGTTTTGAGTGTGGCAATAGTGTACACTTTAATCAAAAACTCAATTAAATTTTTTAATTAATATTTTTAACTTTTGACAGCAGATAACTACATAATATGAAACATTGCAAATCATCACATAAATAATGGGGGGAAAAAATTAAGCAACTCTAATATAATTAAAAAGTTCCAATCCACAATACTGTGCTACTGAATATGTAAATAACTAGCAGTGTTTGCAAAGTCTATATTATTAACAGCGCTTTATTTTGTTAAGTGGGATACATAGTTACTTTCCATGTATTCATTTCTGTGTGCACCAACTGTCTCTGGTGCTATCATGCCAGATAATGTCAAGTAATAGAAAGTTTTAATGTCAGGTCATATAGCATCTGGTGTAGACACCATACACCTAGTAAAAGATAGCAGCAGTTTATGTAGAGCATAATATATGGTATAATGCTGGCTTTAAGATATGTGAAACTGTTGTTCTACATTAATCAATTATGTACTCTTTTTCTGTTGATGTAGATGAAATGTATTGAGGACACAAATAGCCTTTGTTTCTACAGAATCATTATTTAATATGAACCAAAAAAATAAACTGTTTAAGCACTATTTTCTATAAAGTCCATCAATGGTTTTTTCGGATGTTTTGAAACAAACATTGGAAAAATCACCCTAGAAGTAACATGTCAACTTGTTTTTAAATAACTTGTGTACCACAAATATATAACACAGTGATTAACTTTAAAGTATTGTATTCTTGAATAAATGAAACTTTAACATAATATCTTCTATAACTTGTAATATATATTTTGTATTCAATATAAATTTAAAAACATTGAGAGCAGCGATGTGTTGGCAATGGCTAGTAAGAAATAGTTCACAGTTAAAATATTGTTTTAACATAGTATTTTGGTATGCTACTTGTAAATTAAACAAAGTATTTAGGTAGCACTGATGAAAACATTTTACTGGTACAGTTAAAAAATATCAGCGCAAATTATGGTGCTTAGGCCCTAGTGATGTGGTGTTTTTTTTGCCTGGGGGAGAAACTTGAATAGGCAAAACAGAGCATATCTCCCCCCTCCTTTCTCGTCAACATAATTAGTAGCAGGAAAATTATACATGTTTTTATTTTTTGCATATTTCATACTTATTAAAGCAATAATAATATTTGAATTTGTAATTTAAAACTGAAACAAGATTTTAAAATTTTTGAATAATTATAATATATTTAGATGTGATGGTGAGAATGTTACAAATTTGAAGTTGGCAGAAGTGGCGACTGGTGACATGACATGACATGGCATGTTGCTCATGGGGGAACAAAGTGTTAATTTTTCTTCCTACAATGCAAAAAATAATTAAAATTACCACATCAAGTTTGAACACGTGTGTTTTTAACGTGCCTAGGCAAGTTACGATGTTGTAATAAATCTGTGTTTCCACGGCAGGAATGAGTATACTGTAACATGTGTCGCGACTGCTGCGTGAGAGTATTATTGCCTTTATGTTACGCTAGGCCAGTGTATGTGATTGCAAATACTGGACGTGTGAAATTTACACGTTTTAACCATGAACTGTTATTATGATGAAATTAATTATTAGAAAGTCACGTCTGTTTATATATCACGACTTTATAACTTTTTCCTAGNCTAGGCAAGTTACGATGTTGTAATAAATCTGTGTTTCCACGGCAGGAATGAGTATACTGTAACATGTGTCGCGACCGCTGCGTGAGAGTATTATTGCCTTTATGTTACGCTAGGCCAGTGTATGTGATTGCAAATACTGGACGTGTGAAATTTACACGTTTTAACCATAAACTGTTATTATGATGAAATTAATTATTAGAAAGTCACGTCTGTTTATATATCACGACTTTATAACTTTTTCCTAGATGTTTGAAACACAGTTATGTAACGTGCTTACATTTCTGTGATTTGAATGTTTGCCATAATCCCAACTAAATACTAAACCCAGCCAGAAAATTTTAAATAAATAATTAAATAACCCTAGTAAAACTACGTACCTATGCAAATAAATATGAGCGGAATAAAAGTTACAGTAGGCCTATTTGCGTGCATGTTCACCACTTTCTTTTAAGTATGTTGCTGCTACATACAAAAAATAAGTGACACTGAGTTGCATGCTTGAATTTACTATCTTTTCATTGGACTGGTTGCATCTTTGTTTTAATATTTATTCCAACTGAGGCTGTACTTTTAACAAAATAAACTAACACATATCAATAACAAGAGGTTAAATGATACAGTTCTTTCCCCCATAGGTGTAACAGGGTTAAACACAGTCGTGGCAAAATATTAACGTGTATTATGATTATGTGTAATGTGCTATGTCATGTATAGCAAATGTTAATAATGAAAAATAATAACAGTAAGAACTACCGTCAATATAGACATTGTTAAAAAGTCATAAAACATGGTTATTGGTCTAAAATATGAAATAGTTTTTAAAATATGACAGAATTCTTTGAACAGCTTAAAACAGTAAACAAATCATTTGACAGTTAAAACATGGAAGTTACATGGCAGTGTTTATATTTACATGTAGCGGAAGGATACGTAATCAGTAACCAAAAGTAGAACTTTAGCAGGGCTTCAGAAAAGTGTGAAGTAACTGTGAATGGACTATAATTCAAATCAAGCCTATGTTCTGCTACTTTAATATATACACACACAAACCAGCACAATTAAGTGACCTACAAAATGTACAACTTTTTACAGAAATCTTGTGCTATTTCCCACCTTTCTACCTTTTATAATGTAATGTGGGTAGATTCGGAAGTGCTCTCCTGTGTTTGGAATTACAGTATCTGTTGCTGTTTTCTTACTCACTAATAGAAACAGTCTGTTGCAGCGAATGTGTTGTCTGTGCTGTCTTGTTTCTCAGGGATGATTTCTAGTACTTTTGTTGGTGAATATATGGATAATAAATACTTATTACCAAGCAAAGGATATGTTCATGTAATAGTGGTTAAACTTCATGACTGCCACCAAACAGAGATATTCTAAATAAAGGAAAGTTGATATGTAGAACTAGAGATACTGTTGGGGATTAATCCTCATTAATAAGTACTGCAAGTTTTGTTTTAATATAACGCACATTTAGTCTCAGCAATGTGGAAAAATATTGTACTACAACCTATCCTGTTTGAATACAGCATCTTTTATTCATATTAACTAAATTTATAAATTCAAGTTGGTCAAAGGTTTTAAATATATTCATTATTTTCTCCAGCCGAAATGATGATTGTAATTAGAGCTTATCACGTCTCAAGTGAATCTAATTACATGAGTAATATAAAAAGGACGCTCTGTCATTCACGATGGACACTAGCCATGTTGAATGTGTGTGACTTTGATGCTGGGTAACATTAACCTTAAAAAATTCAAATATTTAAAAGAAAAACAAATTGTTTAAAATCTTTAAATGTAAAATAATATATGTTAAAATAAATACAACAAAAACTATTTACTAAAATTTCTTAAATTAAATGGTAACAAATTTTATTTTAAATTTTCTTATAATTCTTTAAAAAAGATATAAATTAATAAAACATTTAAGAAGTCCTGAATTTCACACACCATTCACTCCATTCCAAAAAAAATGTTGAATATTATCTTGTAACTGCTATGATCGGAAGACAAGTGACTCAATGGCTACAAGTTTACTCATTCTCCCCATGTTACACCTTTCTTCAACCTTCACAGGTGTGACTTCATTCACTATAGCCACATACATTATGTGTGAAATTTTGGTAATTAATAAGTTTAGGGGCTTTTCTGTAAAAATAAAAATAATTCATGGAAAATGCTATATTTCCACTCTATTAATGATGCAGAACACATATATACTAGGGGCATTAACGTACGACTAATTTCGTAATATGTGCCCACCTAACCTAACAGAACATAACCCCACAATGGGTGAATCACTATTTTACATGTTTAAACTAACCTAGGATTGTAGGGTTGTAAACAAACCTAGGATTGTAAGGTAATATAAGATTATACAATATTAATCAAATCTCCGATCAACACCCTACAATCACAGTCTAGATGGGAACCCTATAATCCTACATTATTTTAAATAACTGCAATCCTAGGTTAGTTAAAATTGCTACAATCCTAGGTTAGTTTAAAAATGTAAAATAGTGATTCCCCCATCGTGGAGTTAGGTTCTGTTAGGTTAGCTGGACACATATTATACAATTAGTCATACGTTAATGACGCTACTATAGTCGTGATCTGCGTTACCTACCAATAATTCTAGGTTAGTTTAAAAAGACTGTGAAATTGTGGGGTAAAAATGTCCGGAAAAACCTTGTTCAAATTACTTAATATAACTACAATTGTACGTTAAGCTACCTGTTAGGATTTTTGGGTTTTACACTAAACAACAAATTTAGGATTTTAGGGATTTAAAGGAGCCGTAAAACACACCAATATAATATCAATTTACTCACCAATGTAGACGGCCAATTCAACCTCACTCGATGAAACCAAAATCTTCCACAAAGAGCCACATACGCGCATATAACGCACTGAAACACTTGTTTACAGCCGAATATATACACAGAAGCACTTGTTAATAGGCTAACATAACGCACAAAAACACCCTTTCTTGTGTTCTCCGTTTTAAATCCGCCTGATTAGAACGACATGCAACATGCCGGCAAAGGCGCACAGCAACTGACAAGGTTAAAAATTGTCAGTTAAAATGCCGGTGATGACATCGGTCGCCGCCAGGTAGCGTGTGGAATTTGCAATGCGCAGCCATTATTAATGGCGGTAGACGTTAATAGACGTAAACATCAAATTTTGCGATTTCCTTAAATATGTTCTACTTATTTTAACATTAGGCCGTCTTGAATATGGACAAGGTAAGCTGTGCAGAACCCGTTAATGCAACTTTTGTTGGTCTAGGACAGCCATACTCAACATTTTTTTTTATAGGGGCCACAAATACCGTTCAGTCATAGTGTCGCGGGCCGCAATTAAAAATTGTTTAGGTGTAAGTAAATAAAAAACTTAATTTTAACATTTAACCATGTATTTACTTTTTATAAACATAAATATTTTAGGCTTTAACAAAGAGTTTATTTAAACGTTTTAATGCGATTTTTGATACTGTGAACACTTTTTCAAAACTTTATCAAGATCTGGCTTGTTGCTGCTTGCTAACCTTATCACATCATCCAGATGAGAGTCTGTAAGTTTGTTTCTGTACACATTCTTTGTGTACTTCATTTTTGAAAAAGACGATTCGCACACGTATGTCGACCCAAAGAATGTTAATAG
>NQII01000705.1:513732-529276 GCA_002778355.1 Clitarchus hookeri
GTAGTTTTTTTATATTAGACAATATTTGTATTTTGTTGCTGAATTTATCAAAAAGTGCATTGGCCCCACTAATAAAGTATTCTTTTACAATTTCTGCATCGGTGAATGGTTTCATATGCTTACCAAGAATGTAAAAAATTTGATATGATGCCATNATTTCTGCATCGGTGAATGGTTTCATATGCTTACCAAGAATGTAAAAAATTTGATATGATGCCATGGTTACCGCGTAGTCTTGTGATAATGCCACGGACATAACATTTTGCTGTTGTTGCAATGACTTCTTAAAAAACTCAACTTCTCACTTCTTAAAGACGATCCAGAAGGAAACGTTTCGTTGAACGATTTGTGTTTTGTGTTAAAATGACGAGAAATATTGTATTTCTTTAACATAACACTTTCTCGGCATATCAAACAAGTAGCTGCATTGTTTTGTTAGGAACAACAAAATATTCAGTTTCCCACTCTTCTTGAAACAATCTGTTTTCATCACATTTTTTTCTTTTATACTTAGAAGACACTCCTGACATTATTTTGATAGAAAAATAACTATTTTACACTTAACAAAACCAATTAACTGCAATTACCAGGCGAACTTTGATAATTTGTGTGTGTCATGTAAACAAATTTAAAACAAGTGACGACAAATAAGGCAAGACGTAGGTACAGAAGTGTGAAAGCAAAAGGGGAATTCCCGCCGCTGGCTGTCTCGCTCGCGCAACCCGCAACTCTGAGTTGTGCGAGATAATAAGAGAGATTGCTATATCCCAACACTGCGCGCACCGCGGTAGGGATTTATGTACTTATAGCGCCCATAGTTTCTCTGATGAGCACGCAATTTAAAATACTTGGCAATTTGATAACTCCAGGTGGGCCAATCACAAACGCTCGGCGGGCCGCAGGTTGAGTATAGCGGGTCTAGGACGTTTAGTTCACAAACGTAAACAAACTGTAAGAACAGTCATTTCACAATTTTGTTAAATTTTTTAAAATATGTTGTACTTATTTTAAAGCTACACCCCTAGTATATTCGTGTTCTACGTGATTCGTAGAGTGGAAATATACCATTTTTTGGGGTTTTTTTTTTTTTTTTTTTTTACAGAAAAGCCTCTAAACTTAATAATTACCTTTCTTTCTGTTTGGAAATGTGTACCAGGATGTNCACTGCGCGCACCGCGGTAGGGATTTATGTACTTATAGCGCCCATAGTTTCTCTGATGAGCACGCAATTTAAAATACTTGGCAATTTGATAACTCCAGGTGGGCCAATCACAAAAGCTCGGCGGGCCGCAGGTTGAGTATAGCGGGTCTAGGACGTTTAGTTCACAAACGTAAACAAACTGTAAGAACAGTCATTTCACAATTTTGTTAAATTTTTAAAAATATGTTGTACTTATTTTAAAGCTACACCCCTAGTATATTCGTGTTCTACGTGATTCGTAGAGTGGAAATATACCATTTTTTGGGTTTTTTTTTTTTTACAGAAAAGCCTCTAAACTTAATAATTACCTTTCTTTCTGTTTGGAAATGTGTACCAGGATGTTAAACTTATTTTGGGCTTTTGTGGGTCCTTCTTTTTCATGTTGGGATACGCAATCCAAAATTTGGAACTGTCCTTCACTTCTTTACACTTTGCAACCAAGTTTGGGCAAAATGTTGACCTATTTATAAATACCACTGACCATAAAATAATGTCACATAACACAAAATCCTGAACTTAACACTGCCTTGAGAATGTTGTAGCTCGAGTTAAGATTAATGACATACTGAATCAAACACTGGATATCTGCATTCAAGTATTCTTTGCCCAAGTCCATTGTGGATTATGTTATAGAGCTTTAATAATGTTTTAATAAGGGTCAGATAACTTCATTGCGCTACCTGTGTTGTGCTAAATTCATTTTTGGCTGCCCATTCAAAACTGAGGTTCAGGAAACCTCACACTGCAAAGTGTGCGGTGTAGTAATTTCATTTTTATTATGGTGCTCAATTTGTCTGTGAATTTTGGGTTGTAGCGACCCATTGTGGTTTAGTGCACAGAGGTACATTTTACCGCACTGCTTCCGTGTCTTTACTGATTGTTTTGAATTGCAATCTCACCTGCAACAGTAGTACTGTAAGTTTAAATAATTGAAATTGCATACAATTATGGGTACATTATGGGTTTCTAGTCATTTTGAAGCATTTTATATAGTCATGTTAGTTTGTGGGCTAGTAAGTAAGGGGCTTTGAGTTTGGCTCCCTCAGAGCGCCGGTGTGTGCACCAGTACTAACTTCTTTGGGTGGTTTGGTAAATAGAACACACATTTTGCACTTGGTTTGTTTTGATATAATATTTTTAGTGTATGTCAGTGTGTCAAATAATTAAGAGCCCGGCCTTACATTTTGCAAGATAATTATTTTCTCTATTAATATTTAAGTTTCCGTGGTTAATGTACTTTGAAGGCCCAATTGAATTTCATTGCCTAAAATGTATGCAAGTGTGTCAGATGATTAAGGGCTTGAATGCACAACTTTGTGAGATACTTATTCTCTGTATTTATGTTCGTTTTCTGTAATTCATATGTTATGAGGACCTAACTAAATTTGATTGCTTTGAATGAATTAAATTTATAAAGTTCCTAATGAAATTTAAGTAGGACCAAGTAAAAATTGAAAAATGTTTTCAAATATTTTGTACGAGTATTGCTGTGAATAAACTTGTTTTGTCAGCTTTTTACATTGCTGTTTTTTGTACAAACTCTGTGCATGGCATAGTTAGGAAAGGAATATTCTGACATACATACCAGACATCATATAATTTTCTCAGTGATTTGTACGTGCAATAATAGTAATATATTAAAATTATATTTTCATGTAGAACTTTGACTGGCTCAATAATTAGAGACTAATTTTCCAGTCTTGGCATTCCTACTTCACCTCAGTTTCAATCAGATAGTTCATATATTTAACAGGCTGGCAATGGGCATACGTTGGTTTTTTCAGTTCCAAGTGTCTTGAAGATTACGTATTATTTTACATAATGGGAAACTGTTTTGCCGTGCTGTAACCAACAGAGAACACTCGCCAAGTGGTTGAAACCAAGTGACTTTGCCACTTCACATGTGACTGTGTACAGAAAAAATATTGTGAACACTCACTGCACTACCAAACAAAACCACTAACAAACGCAATTACTGTCAAACTATAAAAAAATAAGAATAACTAAATAAGTTATTTATTATCTGATCCAAAAGTGGAAATGCCTTGATTTTGAAATACAAAAGTCTTTATATTTTACACAAGCAGGTTAATGTATTCATTCCCTATAAGAAAAACTAAATGTGAAAACACTTAACAGTTTACATTGACGCGTGACAGGTACATGGGATAGGCATTGCACTGTATTCACACCCTGGGGGGAAGAACCTTTGGGGCTGTCCCGACGTATAAGGGCACACGGGGAAGAACCAAAGTCGAGAGAAACAGGGTAAGTCCCTAGAAATAGCTGATATAAGCCCTCGACTAAGNGTGCTGTAACCAACAGAGAACACTCGCCAAGTGGTTGAAACCGAGTGACTTTGCCACTTCACATGTGACTGTGTACAGAAAAAATATTGTGAACACTCACTGCACTACCAAACAAAACCACTAACAAACGCAATTACTGTCAAACTATAAAAAAAATAAGAATAACTAAATAAGTTATTTATTATCTGATCCAAAAGTGGAAATGCCTTGATTTTGAAATACAAAAGTCTTTATATTTTACACAAGCAGGTTAATGTATTCATTCCCTATAAGAAAAACTAAATGTGAAAACACTTAACAGTTTACATTGACGCGTGACAGGTACATGGGATAGGCATTGCACTGTATTCACACCCTGGGGGGAAGAACCTTTGGGGCTGTCCCGACGTATAAGGGCACACGGGGAAGAACCAAAGTCGAGAGAAACAGGGTAAGTCCCTAGAAATAGCTGATATAAGCCCTCGACTAAGGAATCAGAGGGTGCCCCCAACGAGAATTAATGCAGACACAGCTCCCAGGAATCCCCGAAAACGTCCTACCACACCCTCCCTCCACCCTAGTTGGAGCGCCAAGCAACTGACAAGACACTAAATCCTACACAAAAAACGTGCGAGGTACACAGGGGAGTTCCCAATTTCTCTCTCTCGAGAAACTGCTGACAGCTAACTTGAATATAGCGGGAGACGGGTTAAATTCCAGCACAGCCAAGGAAGGGGGCCAGTTGTTCGGAATCAGTTGTGATCAGTTGTTCGGCCGAGACGGGAAGGAGTTGTTCGTCAGCCGCGATGCAAGGCGGAGGAGGCAGTTAGCGCGAGAGGCAGTCATATCACGAGGCCGGGTTCGGATCCTGGCAGAGTCAATTATCGCCAGCCGAGACGGGAGTAGTTTGGCGGTACAGCCGCGAGACGAGATAGGTGTAGCCGAAACGGGAGGCGAAGCAGACACGAGAGTAGTCAGTCGGGTGACGGGAACAGTGCGGAGAATATGAGTAAATTCCCGGAAACTAGTGGCAGCCCCATACTGAGAGGCGCCATTCCCTGAGAAGACATAGTCGTGCGCCGGATGGCGACAAGGCAAGCAGTCAGTCACTCAGTAAGTGAATTGTGACGTCGCCGAGGAGAGAACCCAGGAACAGCCAAAATTTCATGTGTAAATTTCCGAGACAAACCCAGTAGAAGTGCCGAGAACTTATGAATTCATTTCCGAAAACGTAGTGGCAGTTTCCGAGGTGGGAAAGTCAGAAACGCGGGCCGGATCGTTGCGGACATCGCCNAAACCCAGGAACAGCCGAAATTTCATGTGTAAATTTCCGAGACAAACCCAGTAGAAGTGCCGAGAACTTATGAGTTCATTTCCGAAAACGTAGTGGCAGTTTCCGAGGTGGAGAAGTCAGAAACGCGGGCCGGATCGTTGCGGACATCGCCGCAGCGAGAAGATGCACTCTCCTCCGAGTAACGCCAGCTGAGGTCGCAGAGAAAGCTCAAGTCCCGGGAAACCAATCCCGGACTTCCGAGAGAGTCAGTCAAAGCCGCAGGAAGAAGCCAGCTGAGTACAGCACGCAAACGAGAGCCAGTTCGAGGGCCTGACAATGGGCCACCCAACTCACCATGCCTCAGCTACCAAAAAAGACAACTCACCAAAAGCAGCAGTCACAGATAAGTAGAGAAACGTCTCCCTTCAACAACCTTCCCCGACGCATAGTATTCAGCCCACTAGCCCTCCAGGCCTACGACTTGTAGGGGGGCTCAGTCTCGCCAGTGTGTGTAAATACATATGTTACCTTCAGACAAATAAAATACTGGTGTGTTAAATAACGGAGAATACGAGTATTTGTTTACCCCTTACGCAACAACATCAGGTGCCCTTAGTCTGCACCAAAGTAATTTAACTATGTAACCTACTAGCCACCATCCTGTATAACTCAGGTGGCCAAGTAGCGTCAACATAACTAATATTAAAATATCGTTTCCTCACTGTACTTATATATTTTTACATGAATTTTATGTGTTTTACTCCACAATTTCCCTGATCTCCATAGGTCTCCCCATGACCACATTTCAAGGTATATAATAAAAATAACACAATACCCCCATGAAATTCATGTGTGATTAGTAAGGCTAATATACACCATTTTATGATTTTTTCCTGGTTTTTGGAAAAACTGCAATTCTTAACAATTACAGTCAGTGCCTCCCAGTAATAAATGAGTTATCAGACCATGATGCACAAGTGCTAATAGTTGTTCTGCATCTAAACCTTGAACAGAATAACTACGATAATCTCAAGAAGTTTTCTTCAGAAAATATCTTAAAATTTAAATATGAACTTTGTAATGAACTCTGGTTTTCTGCATATAACACATGAAAAATTCAATTTACTTTTAAAAAACATTCTTGTTCATTTTGAAAACAGCTTCCCTTCTGAACAGATACTTTACAATCCATTATAAAGGAAAACAATATGTGCAACCAAAGGTATAAAAATTTTATGCAAACACAAATGGGAACTGTACTAAACTGCCAAAATCAGTACCAACCGTAACATAACATTGCATTATAAACAATATTGTAAAATACTGAGAAAAGTTATACAGCCAGCAAAGTGGAATAGCTTTTGTTTCCTAATTCTCAACTCAGAAAAAAAAGTTAAAATCACGTGGTCTGTTAAAAAAATGAAACGAGTAAAATGCCAGAAGTGAATGTTGGTATAAAGTTGAAAAAAAGAGATAACGTATCTATAGATACTCAAACAATAAAAGAAACTTTTAATAGATACTATTTAAACTATGTAGATAAACTCTTAAAACTTATAACAATCAAGTAAGCCATATTACAACATTACAGAATGCAGAATACCATTCTATGACATTATCATACACAATCAAATAGCCACTACCACATTAAAAGAATTAGATGCTTGATTTAAGTCTAAACAATCACATCTTAACCTAGAAGACAAATCACATTCAGTTCTAATCTAAAAACAGTAGAAAAATAGAGTTTAACGTTTGCTATGATCCAAATGAAGTCCGTGAAATATTTAAGACAAATTTCTTAGGTTAATCTTGGACTATGACACTGGAAGTCTAATGTTGAGTATAGCATGTTTAGACTGACAAATTTCAGGAAAAAAGATGATGAAAACATATATATGAAAATGAATCGTACACATCTTTGAAGTCACGACCTGAAGACTGAGTATCTGCATAATATATAAAGTTAATTGTGACATGCAGATTCATAATCTATTGTTCAAATTCCAAGTTTGCTACAGTGGCATGGTGATTAAGTCGAGACAAGGGTAGTAACTGTGATTATTTCCATGAGATAATTTGATGACAGTGACAGACAGGTGTTGCGATGTTTACAGGTGTTTGCTCCGATACAAATAATCCAGACAATCAGTGTTCCAAAAAGTGATGAAAATGTGTTTTCATATGAACAAAAACAGAGCTGCAAGAATAACAGTAATTTTAATATGTTCCTGTTGTATGAAACGGAGACTTTACTGGGCTTGAATAGCTGCCCTCCTTTCTACTTCCTCAAGTATTCATATCTAGTCAGTTTTCTAATAATTGTTTTAATCATCATGGCATTTAATAACATTTTCATTTAAGTTCATGCAAGTTGTATTAATCAAGTTTTGTGATCAATTTATCATTTTTATGTAAATCATGAAGGAATTTTCATTGTAATGCCTTTGCATATTTTAATGTCATGTATGAATGCTCAGGGGTGCCTTGCAGAGTTTTGGTGTATAATTATTTGAAAATATAAATTTTTAAATTCATTCTTGTTAATTATTTGTGTTACGGCACAGTGTCTGCACAACTGCTGATAACAGGCTGGAAATATTCACTTAACAGTGAATATTTTTAATGCCAAAGAACACAATTGTACCCCAATAACAGAGTATTTTAGATAATATGATAGGATCCTGCCTCAATTTTACAAAGTTCTGGTCATTTTCACTGGCGGTGGTTTTTACTGAATGGTTTTGCAACCTAATTACAGGCAAAGGTTTAACACCAACTTTCCAAGTCCTCACCTGTAATATTAAGGAATTAAATATTAGTATTAAATGTTGATGTGGGGCTCAGTATACTGGACTCTGTTTAATCAGGTTCCTACTGGATGTTAAAAATAAATATCATTATTACTAAAAGTAAAAGTTAGATTTGAAGTATAATGGATTATGTTTAATCAGGATTTTAGTGGATTTTAAAGATACTGGTGGTTCAGTTTAACATAATTTTTTGTCAAATCTACAATTTAATTATGAGATAATTGATGTTATCAAATAATATATATCAGACTGGTACCAAATACATGCAATAGTTTCTCTAATTTCCCTTCATTTTAAGTTTAAAAAACATGAAAAATAAAGTCTCTATTTTCAATAATTCTGTTTAACAAAGAATAAAAAATTAGAATGGTGTCTACTTACAAAGACATCTGGGAATCAATATGAAGTGGAAGTTCCCATGACAAAACTCCTCTCTGCTGCTTCACAACCACAAAGATAGGAAAATTATTGAAGCTGAAACGTTCCACGTTAACACGTGCTGGCCGAATTGCTGACACCTAAAATAACACAAATTAAAAAAACCTGATCAAATTAATCTCTCCCTTTACATTTAAAAATGGGAGGTGAGCAACAATTAATTTAAAATGTACATTTGTCATAAAAACTCATGACAGTTTCAAAATAGAAAAGGTTAAAACATTAACCTCAAGTTATCTTAAAGCTGGGGAAGGTTACAAGATACTACAGTACATATTGAGAACAATTAAATGATAATCTAGAAAATGGGATAAGGAGTTTCCTTAGAAAATTCTCTCCCCCCACCCCCCACATGTGGACATTTTTTTTGGAAAGACTGTGTAGGGTGCATCCTGGAGCCTCATGGCAGTTCTATCCCACACCCAACATGATCTTAAAACTAAGTCATAAAAGTAGTTACTACTTTGAATAATATATAATGCACTTGGATAACTAAATGGTAGCTATCTAAAATACAAAAAAAAAAAAAAAAAAAAAAAAAAAAANTGGCAGTGATTTTAATAAAATCAAAATGGTTTTTAAAGTTATAATGCTTCAGGAGTTGGTGAATTATAGCAATGGATTGAAAGGTATAAAATTAAGACATTGGGGTGTAAACCAGAAGGAAATATTTTCCGTGTTATGTTAAGAAGTAATTCTGTGAAGTCTACCGTAGCGCAAATAACTCTGTGAATGACTAAAGTTAAATCGTATTTATTATATCTTCATACGCACTGTCAAGGGGTGTTAATAAACATTATCATTCCATTTAAATTAAGAATTTGACCTGTGTATCTTCTATACCCTTCTACGTATGGGGAAATTATCACTATCAAGTTATTAGCGCCTTGGACCCAAGCAACTGTTCTGAAAAATTTTCTTCTACCACTGAAATTAGCAGTGTTATTCACGTGGCCTGCCTTAGGTGCCTCATCCTGTATATGGGGCTTCTGATTAATATTTTACCCTCTAGTGAATAATTGAAGCTAAATATGGCTCATTTAATAACAGGAAGAAAATAAAGAAACAAAAACATGAAATTAGAGGTTACAAACCCTTCAATACTGTAAGGAAGCAACAATGGCAACACAAAGTGCAATACTTTTATTGGAAACACTTTAATACTGTTACAGTGAATTTTTTAGAGTTAGAAAATGTTTTGTGTTTCTTTTTAAATTCGGATGTGCACCTTAAGTTGGACATGGCAGGTGAAATCTTAATTTCAGGAAGTTCTTCTGTCAGGATCTGTTGACAGTGAAAGAGAATACACACTTTAGTTAGGCAGCTGGCCAAAGTCTTCAAAAACAATTTGCTGTTCTTATGAATGCAGTCAACACTGCTATTCATGCAAACTGCATTGATCATTTCAGTAGGTGCATTGTGTCGTAGATGGTGAGTGCTGCACTTGCACACGTGTCATGGAAATGTGGGTGAGGCATGATGGCGATAGAATTTCTTTCCTCGCACCTGTGTGCGCTGTGCGACATTCGTTTGGGTTTTCCTCAAACAGTCAGCAATACAGTGACAGGAAAAACCTTGAGAAAGTTCTTTCTATTCTAGTGAGACAAGTGTGCACAAAATTATAAATATTTATGTCAGATGAAGATAGAGAGGAAAGAGAAAGAGAATGATTAATGAGGAGAGCAGGCAGTGTGTCAGAAGATGGCTACGAGAGGACAGGTCTGTTCTAGGCAGGAGCAGGGACGGATCTAGGGTTGGCTTAAGGGGGCAGGGGTACAGCCTGCCCCAGTCGCTGGGTTAGAGGGGGTACTGGATGGGCTGAAATTTTTTTAGACTACCAAAACTGTGAAATAAAAGGCAAAGGAGTGAAAAGAAAAAACAATTATACAATACCTGTTAATATTTTTACTTTAACTCATTATCAACAATCTTGTTTTCAACTGAGATCTTTTATTACACCGTTTGTCTAGTGAGTTTGTGCGGCATGCTTGCGTGGAGGGTAAAGGAATGCATCATTCATATTAAATATGAGTTAACTTCTAAGCCTTCTAAGCTCTTGTTTGAGGACATTGTCAATTCTTTTGCATCAAGAAAAGCTTGATACCTCCCCAGCGCTATGGCGTATAAGTAGGTATTGATTCTGCTCTCTGCATAAGGCCCCAGCAATTGATGCTAGCCCTCAGTGTTAGGGCGTAGGAATATGTTGATGCTACTATCCCTAGGTCCAATTTACCAAATAAATTCACCTTCTTTGCGAGTTAACATATGTCAGTTTTATTTTCGCTTAACAGGTTAACTTCTACATGAACACACGAGACAACTCTCCCCCTCCCTAGCTGCGTAGGCTATGTAGGGCTTGACACGGCGATTTGCGCCGTGGGGAGCAAGGTTCGTCACACTTCCTGTATGTCTCTACTTAGCTTGTCTCGAGGCGATGGTTCATCTCTCAGCCGGCGACCTCGGGACCGCTCCGTCACTCGGTGGATGGGCTGCGTCAGTTCCTCGCCGACCGGTGTTGACGTCTCGATGCCTTCTCTCGAACTCGTTCCTCCCGGCTCCAATCCGCACTCCTCGCTTGACATCGACCGACTGCCCCGTTCCTTCCTCTTCCTCGTGTTTTTGTAATCTCGTTCACCATATTCAACTCGCATCATCTCTGCACGTGGCCGGGCTGACCGCCGCGTCCTCTGGGTCGTAAAAACATGTTCGGCGCTCCGGCTACCCGCACGTGGGCCCAGCGTTGTCCCTCGATTCTGGCATCGAAGTTTATTGCTCCGCCCTGCACGTGCTGGAACACTTGGTGGCCCCTTGGTCGGCGCACATGTGTTTCTTCTGCCTCCGGATATCGCGTCGCTATCATTCTCGCACGCTCGCCAAAAGCTCTCATTATTTATTGCGGCAGCCGGCTCGGGAGAGACGCAGCTGCTGGTGTGAGCTTAGCGTCCCCTTGTAGCTGCGAGACGCAGCTGCGCCTGTCTTCCTCCGCATGTGGCCCCTACGCCACGTGTTCATTCCGCCTCGGAATCCTGGCGTCATTCTTCTAGCATGCTCGCCAAACCCTTAATATTTATTGCGGTAGCCAGCCTGCGAGTTTCGACAGAGTGTGCCTTCTGACGAAAAAATATCTTTCGGAACGCGAGACGCGTCAAGCTCTTAAAGTAGAATTTTAAGACATAAGAGACGGAAAATGGTAGCTTCCAATGATGTATATATATTTTAATTTTATAAGTATATATTCTTATCATAACTTACATATTGGACCTTTATGTATAGATAGTACAACAGTAAAAGTAAAGTTAGATTCTGTTCTTTGTCAAATAATTTTTCAATATTATAATTAAACATTGTACCACAATTAAAATCAATGTGATTTTACCTTGTGTGATTTCATTGAACCATGAAAACCATATTAATGTTATAAATACAGTAATTATAATAAAATGTACAGTTAAACACTGGTAAGTGCATGGGTTTGATAAATCTTAACTTAAAATTTTACACTATACACAGATGAAAAACAAATTATTGTTACATGGGACACCTGAGGGGCGTACCTGAGTTCGTAAGGGATGGAGGTATTAATAAAAATAAAAGAACTAAATTTGATTTCTAATTTATTCACACAGCTATTATTAACAACATTAAATTATCTGTCTCCACTATTACTTTTTTTATTTAACAGTGAGCGCAATATTTAATGTCTATTTCAACTCTAATTAACGTTCTTCTTAATTGTCTCTGTTTAGTTATAGTCAATTAACTCATACTCATTATTAACACATATTCAGTCTATCTGTTACCGCCATTCGTAATATCTTTCACTCACGCATCTAGTCCAATAGTCCAGCCTGCCAGCCGCACTCTTCACTGCTTGATACTCTCAGTCGCAGATTTCCCTTACGCTGGTCACTTCTCNTAGTCCAGCCTGCCAGCCGCACTCTTCACTGCTTGATACTCTCAGTCGCAGATTTCCCTTACGCTGGTCACTTCTCTCGCTGCTCGTCTTCTATCGCTTGGAACTCAGCCACTAATTCATCCACTCATCAACTACTCGGTTCAGAGGAATGTCACATTTTTATATTGTTTTCCCTGACCATCTGGAAGGTTCAACGCAACTCGAGTCACGCTGAGAGAATGAGGTCAGTAATCCAGAGCATTCTTCAGATAAATGCAGAAATCAATACAACCAGGGTCAGCAGCGCGCTCCGCAAAACAAATTATCCTGTCGGCTCGCTTTCTGTAACAGATACGCGGCCACCAGCCTATTGCTCGCCTGTTCATTCAAAACAATCCTTTGACTCCCTCACTTCCACTCGCTTGCGCAGGATGCAAAGCAACGAGCGTGTAACATTATGCAAGGTATTGCTTGTGGGTTGGTAGGGGGCGGGGAGGGAGCGAAAATCACAATTTCTACCCCGGGCGAAAGAAAGCCTAGAGCTTAGATTAGTCGCTGGGCAGGAGGTGAAGAGATGTCTACTTCCATATACATAGATAACTATTACTTTTATGTTATATATATAGAATTCATTAGTAGATATTCTTCAGCCATCACAATCTGTAGTTATAAATTGTGTCCCTTACATGCTTGTGTACCAATTATGTTCTGACTCCAGGTTTTGTTAAAAAGGTGCAAGTATAATAAATCTAGGTAAAGTTTTCAGAATTTACAATAAAATCTTGTCTATGTATTGCATGGGTGCTAGTCGATTATATTTTGGCATTTGTTATTACACCTCAGCAGTGACTATCTTCNCTTGTCTATGTATTGCATGGGTGCTAGTCGATTATATTTTGGCATTTGTTATTACACCTCAGCAGTGACTATCTTACCTCTTTTCATAAATTTGATATATTGTAATGATTTATAGAGAGACGTTCTTGAGATTGTATACTAATTTAATTATTTTGACTCTTATTTAAAGGGTATCAAACCAAACCATGAATCAAACATTTATTTATTTATTTTGGTTGTTAACTTCCTCCCACCCTCTCCTTAGTAACAATATTTTGACTCAAATGGAAAGAAAGAAAAATGACTGTGCTATACCAACCACTTCTAAATTATATAACATGTTCATATTTTGGAGTCGCGGTGGCTGAGCGGTTAGACTACTCGCCTCCCACCAAGGTGAACAGAGTTCAATACCCGGCCGGGTCACCCCGGATTTTCGCAAGTGAGAATCATGCTGGACGATGACGCTGGTCGGCTGGTTTTCTTGGGGCTCTCATGTTTCCCCTGCCCTTGCATTCCAGTACTGCTCCATTCTTACCTCATTTCACCCTCATCGGCTCTCAAGATCTCGTTATCAAGAGCTGCCCAAATTTCTCAACTCAAGTCATATTCACATTTTAAAATTTGTTCCAGTGTGGCTGGAACAAAATTATAGCAAATTAGCTGTTTGTAAAATAAAAAATTAATTCTGATGATAGACTAAAATTTGAAAATAACATTGTGTAAGTATGCCCAGGTTAAAAATGATTTATTGTTGAAGACATTTGAGTATGTGCTGACATGTAAAATTTTTGTAAAGTAAAGTTTTCTTGTTTACCAGAAATATATAATGTACATGGAGTTAAATATGTTTTATATGTTATCCGCTTCAAAGAGACTTGAGGTTTATAGCAAAAAGGCTACTGTGCCCATGTATGACCAAAAAAGAGAAGAAACAAATATAATATTGACTTACATAAACAATAAAAAAACCTAGAGTAATTGGCACAAACAACATGAGACAAATTCCACAAAGACATAACCAACAAAGTGATACAAAAATTAAGAAATTGCCAAAGGACCCGACACAGAGAAATAGAAAAGAAGCAATATACACAAATAAACAAACATGCTGGGTGATTGTAAATGGCGCAAAAGAGAGAATATATATATATATATAAACATGCATGCGCGCGCGCACACACACAAAAAAAATTTCTTGTATGATAAAAAACATGAAGGCCCAGAAGAAGACAAACTTTAATTTTAATTTATTAATTTCAANAAAAAAATTTCTTGTATGATAAAAAACATGAAGGCCCAGAAGAAGACAAACTTTAATTTTAATTTATTAATTTCAATTTCTCTCAAAAACATAAACAAATAACTGTCTTCAACAAATAATCAGTTTCATTATCATTCAAAATAAATTAAAAACAGTTTTAAAAAAACATAAAATAGAAAACACAAAGAGACATGCGGAACACAGAATATTAAAACATAAGAAGAACCAAAAAATTATATTTTCAATGATAGATGTCGCAGGCTGTCCAGAAGAGACGAATTACACTCAGACGTACAGAGGTGGGGAAAACAATCATGTGAACAGAAGACCATTTACGCAGATGAAGGTCACGTGGGGTGGAGCTGGAACAATGACGAAATTACATGGTGGTGAAACAGGCGTACCCCGAAAAAAAACTCCTGGCCAATGGTAATGTCTGCAACGAATGTCAGATACGTATATTCGTGTTGACCCCGCCGGGAATTGAGTCTGATTCGCCGTGGTGGGAGGCGAGCAGTCTGGCCACTGCGCCACCATGGACCTACTTGTATATCAGCGATAGTTTGTTGGGATAGGTATGGACAACACATGAAACAAGACTTGTTCCAATATTACATGGTATCAGTTAAAACAGCAACATCATGAAACGACAGCAAATGTGTTGCTATGCGCCAGATGTTGAGATTCATTGTTGGAATATTATGAATTAATTTCTTGAAAACTGCGGCATTTAGCTTAAAAACACTAGATGGAAGTTTTGTTCACCATGTACGGTAGATTACAAATCCACAGGAAACAACAAACAAAGTGAAACAGTTACATTTTTATTTGCACAAATGTGCTGCCAACCCCTCACTTTTCATGGATGGGGGTTGATATTGGAGCCCATAATTTTGTGCTTTGTACTTTGTTGTTTAATAATGCAGTATCCAGAAACTCAGACATTTATCATTCATTCTGGCAGTGTTACTAGCAAAAAAAAAATTTTCAACTACACTTTCAAAGGAGGTTTTAAAACCTTCAGAATAGACTTAGGCTTAATGTTGTGTATATATTTGCAATATTTTTTTATTGATGAGGAATCACCTCACGAAGTTTGTTGGTACAGTTCATATCCACCCTGTATGTGTGTATATATATATATACAGACACACACACACATATTGTATCAAGTGTTATAACTAACTGGATGAAAAGAAAACAAAGTTTCTTGACACATTTAATGCCACCATTTAATCAATCTTTTAAAAAAAATTCTACACCTCAACTTGCTTATCTTTCATCACACAATTATATATTGTGTGTATAAAAACTCAGAAAATGCCAAAATGGTAAATATCTAGTTTAGGGGCTTTACTGAAAATAATAAAAAAAACTCCAGAAAGTGGTATATTTCGACTCTACTAATAACGTAGAACACGAATATATTGGGGGCATAGCTTTAAAATAAGTACAACATATTTTAAAAAATTGAACAAGTTTGTGAGGTGACTGTTTCTGACAGTTTGTTTACGTTTTGAACGAAACGTTTTATG
>NQII01000705.1:530071-706878 GCA_002778355.1 Clitarchus hookeri
CTTACAATCCTAGGTTAGTTTAGAGCCGTACAATCCTAGGTTAGTTTAAAAACGTAAAATAGTGATTCACCCATCGTGGAGTTAGGTTCTGTTAGGTTAGGTGGGTACATGTTAGGAAATTCGTCGTACGTTAATACCCCTAGTATATTCGTGTTCTACGTTATTAGTAGAGTCGAAATATACCACTTTTCGGTGTTTTTTTTTGTTTTTACAGAAAAGCCTCTAAACTAGATAATTACCGCCAAAATTTTGAAAAGCATGCATGTTTAAAGAAGTGAATAATTAAATTTATACTATTGCTCCAGTTAACTTCAGTCAGTTCTACATAGGATTGTTCGGACGTCTGGGGCAGTTTGGACACAGTCTAATTACACACAAAAATCAGAGAAAAAGTTAAGTGTTACTAAGTTGTTCATGAAAAAACAGAGGATCACATAAATAAAAACAAGTCAAGACTAGCTGTTGTCAACAGATTTTTAAAACATAAAAGGAATTCAGTTAAGAGTTCTACCAAACTAAACTAAACAAAACAAGAAAAGAAACTAACAAGCATCAAACAAAAGACAATATTGACGCTATTCCCCACCTGTGGCACACAGAGTGGTTTATAGGATCGGAGTTAATTCTTCCAGGCACAGACTACAAGGTGCCTGGGATTTGGGGGTATTTCAATAAGGTAGTCTTTTGACGTTTCACTTAACTGGATGGATATATTGTCTCAAGTTTAAACAAAAACAACATACAGAAACACTTCCGAGGTGTGGTATTCTATTTTGGCTAACTCGAGTTAACTGTGGGCGACTTCGTGGAGGAGGGGTGGGGGGCTTCTCTGGACGGCGACTTGATACTTAACTACTCTGCTGGTGTGGTACTGGTATGTTGCCGGCTGTGGATGAGATCCGGCGATGTGGGCGGCCTTGGAAAAGGCCCGCGTTTGGTGCCGTCACCCTGGACTGCTGTTCTGGGTTCGTTCTGACGTCCTCTCGCGATTTCTTGATGTAACTCTTCTCTCGGCTCGGTGATAATGAACTTGACCCTTCTTCTCACGTAAATTGGCTTATATGCTCTCCAGCCTCCCTCCCTAAGTGTCGGCACGTGTCTCTTTTGTTGGGGGGGGGGAGAAAGTGAATTCTGAAGTACAAAGCCCTTCAACCACTTGCCATGGTTCGTGATGGTTTCGGGTGGGNCTAGAGGTGCTCTTGCTTGGCTCTGCAATTTCTCCCGCTTTCCTACGTATTTACGTAGCACTTTCCGGGTGCTCTTACTCGGCACAACCTTGGCACGTGTAACTGTGATCCGTTCTGGCTATCCATGTGCCTCGTGACACGTGTCAACTGGTAGGCGCTCGCGAAGGGGGTCAGCGAGGCTTCTACTCCAAAATGCGTTACACGACAATATATACAAATACGTAGAAAAATCTGTGTTCTATTTGTAGGGATGATTTTCATCTGGACATATATTATTTCTGGTTTTAGAAAATGTGGCCTATTCTTCATCCAAAAAGAAGCTTAGCCTGCTTGTAGACTTGGTGAATTCATAGAGAGAAAATGCAACACTACAAAGAAAATCAGAAAAATGGTAGGCCTACTCTGCAAGAGGAATCCGGGCTCAGTTTCTTTGCCCGCAAAAAAGGGCCTAAACCACTATGCTTCTATTCCTCAGCTGTGTTGGCTGGTTTAAACAATGACTTAAACCTAAAGTCTTTTTTTAACAAACCATGTTGTTTTTTAAACAAACCTTGAGTTTTTTTTTTAATAAACCAAGTGGNTTAAACCTAAAGTCTTTTTTTAACAAACCATGTTGTTTTTTAAACAAACCTTGAGTTTTTTTTAATTAACCAAGCGGTTTTTAAAATAAACCAAGTTTTTTTTAAGACAAACCAAGTCATTTTTAAAAATTAACCAAGTGGGTTTTTAATTGCATATCTCACTTTTTAAATAATTCTTTATTGAATAGTCCTTTTATAATAATTATAGAAGTTATTTTGTTGTAGCTGTGTAATTTCCCTGAAAAATAATTCAGTACTAAACAAAATAATAATTCAAATTATTTCAACAAGTATTGGCTATTTACGGTAAAGTGAGCACTTTTAAAAGCCCTTTCATTTGGTATAATAATCAATAAATATATTTTATTTTAGCCTTAGATGTTAACTTCCGAGTGCGGAGGAATATACATACTGGGTTTATTATTTACATGGCAATACTTCTTTAAAAAGGTGGTTATAGGATAAAAAATGGTCAAAAGAAAAAGTAACTAAGGCTTCAAAAGTGCTCACTTTATTATTAACAGCATATAATAAACCATGTAAAGCAAAATGTCCTTCTGAAATTAAAAATCCTATTCTGCAGTATTTTGTAGGAAATCCTCGTCTGTGCAGAATCCCCATTTAGTAAAAAAAACCACTATTCTGTGGGAAATGACAATTATGTTGGGAATACCCATTGAGTGGGCTATTTAACGCCTTAAACAAGATATGCAGACAAAATGAACTTTGATCATTAGATATTAAGACATCAGTTCAGCATAAGTGGTAGGAAGCGTGGTGATGTTTCGCTTTCATTTGAAGAAATACAAAAGGAGTTCAGAAAAGATGTGAGAGCCAAATGTAATAAATGTGGCTTTAAACAAGAGGGTTAAGTCATNGAGCCAAATGTAATAAATGTGGCTTCTAACAAGAGGGTTAAGTCATCAAAATAAAAAAATCACTTATCAAAATATGCAAGTTCAGATATGCAAACTGAAGATGGTAAAGATGATGCATGTAAGATCAATCATGTGTAAAATTATCTCATGACTTAAACAACTGAAAACATGGGCTTATAGTCAATGTGGTTCATGGTCCTTAAGTTGAAATGAAGGAGGCAATTTGGGTATACTTTGGGCATTTAATCCTAAATTTTAATGTACTGGTAACATATATTATCATGTACCTAAATAGTTACTTTGCCTCTTAACTTTTGTTTCATGTGGCATTACAATGTAATCTTAATTTTTATGGCTCTAATGCAAATAACAATGGTAGTACTGCAGTTGGACTTACATTGCTGTTTTGGACAGCTGGTAGATAATATTTTATGATGCTTAACATTTAATATTGCTGAAAAATCCTTGGGCTACTATGTTGTAGCATTAAAAAACCATTTAGACTGTATGTGTATGTTACTTGGGCAGAAAATTTGGAATCCTGTTTGTAATGGTTTCCCATTATGGACTTTCTACAATTATTATGGACATCAAACCTATGTTACAGTAATTAGGATTTAACATAATTAGTGCACAAACCAAACTGAATTTAGACCAAATTTATAAATCAACATACTGAGTACACTTCTGGCGCTGAGAGGTAAATCCTACTCTCACAACACAGTATGTTACACATTCAACAGTGAAAAGTTGGCTATGGCAACTAATTGGCTTACTTAAATGTTGAAACATGGTCTCCATAACTGGTCTAGGGTAGGTGTCACCATACCACTTTTTACTGATTTTACGATAATCACATGAAACTGTATTGACCCGCTNACTGGTCTAGGGTAGGTGTCACCATACCACTTTTTACTGATTTTACGATAATCACATGAAACTGTATTGACCCGCTATTTTTTTGGCAATAAGAATGACGGACTATCATACACTTTTTGACTTCTCAACATTTCCTTGCTCCTGCAATTTTGATACTATTTGTTTAAAAATTTGCAATTTTGATACTGCTACTCGATACAGGATGGAAACTACAGGTAAATAATATTTTTATTTTAACATAACTGGGACTTCAGAGCAGTGCCTTAATTTAGATGTTATGATGTCACTAAATTCAGTTTTAATTTGTTATATTTCCTTTTCAGCCCTGTCATCATGTTGAAGTAACTAAACTTTTCACACATACATCCTAAAATAATATCATCAGACAACTGCTTTAATAACATTGAAACTGCAATTTCCAAGAGAAGAGTTCAATTTTTATAATAGCCAAAGCATTTGAGTGAATCAGACCTCTATCTCCAAGTGAAAAAACNTCCAAGAGAAGAGTTCAATTTTTATAATAGCCAAAGCATTTGAGTGAATCAGACCTCTATCTCCAAGTGAAAAAATTTAGTTTTCCCTTTCTTTAAAACTACAGTACCTACAGTGTTTTCTTGCATTAATTTAGCACAAAATGCATAACTCATGAGAGACACTGAGGTGCCTGAATCAATTAAAGCTNAGTGTTTTCTTGCATTAATTTAGCACAAAATGCATAACTCATGAGAGACACTGAGGTGCCTGAATCAATTAAAGCTGACTCTTCTACATTCCCATTATCACAAAGAGAAAAAGTAGTTTTTGTGCGGTTACATTATTCATGAAAACCCACACCAGTGGATTTTTACGTAATGGGCAATAATACTGTAGGTTCCCCGTGTTACTACATCTAAAACACATTATCATTTTTCGCGCCTGAGTTCATGTTTTTCCTTCTGTACTACCAGTACCACTTTTACTTTTCTGGGGTTCTTCATGAACCACATTAATTTCCCCTTTCTTATTTCTGTAAGAACATTTGTCCATGTTGTGATATGTGCGAAAATAAATGCTGCATTGGCGTTTAGGTTTTACCTCCCATTTGCCTTTATTATAAAAAACATCTTTCATGGAGGATTTGAAGGAAAGCAAATACTACATTGCCATTTTTACAATTACAAAGCATTAAACAAAGCTGTCCATATAGAGTCTTCTTTTCCCCAATCACATCTCTCATGAGCAAAATAAAAGTTTATACTGTATACATGGGTGTGTTATAACATACAATTTATGTGACTGAGTTGAACCCCCCTCCCCACTACCCCAAATCCCAGAAGTGCCATCTGGTTTGTGGGGCCGGATCCAAGTTCGGTCTGGCAGCCCCTTTAATATCCGTGCTCATGCACACCTTGTTATCCATGCCAGCTGTGTGGTTCCCCATGCTCAGCGAGGACGTACACACACAGCACACACGCATATGCACATCCCCATGTTCATGTTATAGTTTTCTCTGAAACCAACAGGTGTTTACAGTTACAGTTACTCAGCGTGCGGCATTGGTGTTAGTGTGCCCAGCGAGAGAGCAAAGCAAAAAAAACAGAGTCCACAAGCACATGGCCACGCGGTGAGCAGAAACTCTTATCAAGGTCATTACGTAGTCACATAGCTGGATGAATAGCGCAGACACATACTCTTCTGCTCCGTTGTTGGCCACAGAGCACGCCAAAAGCAAGTACAGGGGGGCTGGTTACTTACACTTAGGAATTAAGCGTGACCATGTGCACGTTAGATACAGAGCCATTCTGCATTTATTGTATGTTATTTTGACACTGAAATGCTTGGGGCGCTACACGAACTCAAAGGAATTTTACTGAATAATACAACAATAGAAAAGCCCGAGGGAAAAATTATTATTTAAAGCCCCTCTGACTCAATGGAAGGGTCAGGCCGGCTGCGTGGGCAAATAAAACAGTTTTGGATATTAATCAAACAGACAGAATTTCCAGATCAGTGTTAACAAAGTTGAGGCCCCTGCATGCCACGCGGCACGCACCTATCCAGCTAGCTCCAATGAGAGACTGGCGAATGGCCGTCGGGAGTGGGGGCACTAGCCCGCGCCTGAAGTGGAGGCCCCAGGAAGACCATGTGCATGAATAACGAAGCATGATCAAGATGGAAGGAAGAATCTATGCTAATCACAAGAACGTGCACAGGAGTGCACGGAAAAATACATACATAAATACCTTACTTTACAAGAATGTGTACAGGTGTGCACAACAAAACAAATACAAAGCACCTTAATACTAACAGGACCTTTCCGTCGGCCAACCTTCAATGCCCTTTGCACATATGTCCNAAACAAATACAAAGCACCTTAATACTAACAGGACCTTTCCGTCGGCCAACCTTCAATGCCCTTTGCACATATGTCCATGCACCAAACACATGTAACACAAGCATCACATGCAGTGCATGACCCTGCGCCTTGCGTTCATGCAGCCGATGATGGGCTTATGCTGGCCAAGGGATGAGGTCTGATGACGTGTGTTATCAGGAATATATCACCAAGGAGGCGTATCTGCTGCCTACATGAGTGAGTTATGTCAGTGATGTTTAGTTAATCAGTTTAATGAGCTGTACATACTTGTATGTTAGTGTTGAAATTGTATTCAGTGTAGTGGATTGTATTGTGTCATATTGCATGTTAGTGTGGAAATCAGGGCTGCGGAGTCTTTATACCAAACTTTCGACACCAATTCCTCAGTTTTTCATCATCCAACATTGGCATTGGCTCTGATTCCAAACCCAAAAATGAGGGTAGCAAAATGATTGAACAATGTAACATATAATTAATTTGTTGAATGAATTAAAAAAAAAAAAATTCGAGAACATACACGTGAAGTTACATTAAATTTTACCCAAGAAAATGTAGAAGTACACGTGCAATGAAGTACGTAATAAAAACATGAGTTTTATTTAATTAATGTAGTTGGAGTCGGAGTTCCTACGTTTTAGCAGACTCCTGACTTCCACCTAAAATTGTGCAAACCCTGACTCTACAGCCTTGGTGAAAAAGGCAGTGCTCGCATACTGCCGGTGCCTAACCATGTCAAATGCAGAAGGCCTAACCTAACTTCATGATAGGTGAATGACAGGTGTGTGTGTGTGTGTGTGTGTAGACATGCTATTGCTCGTCAGAATAAGGACAATAAGGACTCAGAGGATTAAATCTTATTCCATAACGTAGTTTATTCCTGTTAGTCCTTATTATACTTTTCCTGATGTGCTCGGCGCACTCTCCCTCAGTGATTCACCATTTGTGAAGTTAGGTTACGTCTTCTTGGATTTAACACGGTTAAACAACCCAATTCACACATTATTTAAGAAAATAATCCTGTTCTATCCACAGCAGGTAACATATTGCATGGAATACCCATGGGTTCAGTTCTTGGCCCGCTACTGTTTTTACTTTTGATTAATGATTTACCCAATGCTACTTAAAAAGATGCAAATGCTGTACTTTTTGCTGATGATACTTGTATTTTTGTGAAAGATATTTCAACTAATACACTTATTGATAAGACTAGCAATGCTGAAAATAGTCTTTCAGAGTGGTTTTGATCAAATCAATTTGCAATTAATCTATAAAAGACAAATTATATGGAGTTTCTTAAGAGAAAAAATACCAGTAGTATAGATAACTTATGTTGTGATAATATCAAAATAAAACAAGTAGATTCAACACATTTTTTAGTTCTAAAAGTTGATAAATATTTGAATTGGAAAAATAACATTTATTTTATATTTCCAAAAGTTACGCTCTGCTATTTTTACACTCTGATGTATGAGCAATGTTTGTAACACTGAAGTATTGAACACTATGTACTTTGCATACACTCACTCACTTATTTCATATGGTATAATATTTTAGGGAAATTCGGTAAAGGCAATAAAAGTACATATGAAAGTACAAGATTCCTGCAAACAAATTTTTATTACTAATAATATTCTAACCATACCATTGTGTTTTTCTAAAATTTTGTGGCACATTATTTTTCATATTTTACCTACTCTCATAAATTTTATTATTTTGTCTAATTACTGGTGTCAGTATNTTTGTGGCACATTATTTTTCATATTTTACCTACTCTCATAAATTTTATTATTTTGTCTAATTACTGGTGTCAGTATTTTGGTAAAGTTAAGGCCAATGGTGATTTATCCCAATTTTAGGGCAGTTGTATTATTTCAGTCTGGAGGCCGGTTGCTTACTACAGACAGCTCAGTTTACAACGGGATGTGTGTTGCCACACTTGCATTCCTGTCCGCGCTACTTGCCAAAGGTGCAATGAGTGCATTTCTAACTGCAGAACAGTTGTGTGTAGTTGTGGACTGTTTACGGTCCCCCAGCTCTCACTAGGAACGACTCAATAACTAAATTTTGTAAATTTTAGACCCATGCACAGCGTGCTAATTTGTATTCTTCCACTGCCGCCAACGGTTTTTTAAAGAAATTCTTTGCACTGATGCTGTGGAATCATGACATTGCTCCCGTGTTTCGGGAGGTATCTGCGGGAGTTTAGCTCCCCTACAGCTAATTTTTTCATTGTAATATCTCATGTAGATTAGTGAAGTGCAAAGGTAGTTTTAGACTTAAAATGCAGGATCTTTTATTCATTTTTGTTTAACATGGTGTTCAACATGTAAGCAGTTTCATCTCTTCCCTCCACGAGTGGTGAGTATACATCATCAGTACTTTTCTCTGGTTGTACGTGCCATGTTTTATTGACTGTAAAACAGTTTATTAATTTTCCGCGAATTTTATTGTTCATGTGTTCCAGATGGTTCAACTATCCAACCTTTGGTCGAACCATTGAACTATTCCATTATTTAAGTTCAAGTTTGATCTATTTTCCAAATTCAACTTTGCAATCAAATTTATTTCAAGCCTCAAGTACTAGTTTTGTTTGAGAACTACTTGCCTNTATTTTCCAAATTCAACTTTGCAATCAAATTTATTTCAAGCCTCAAGTACTAGTTTTGTTTGAGAACTACTTGCCCGGCTTCTGTGTATCTGCCGTCCAGAGCAAGGTTTTATCTCAAGCTTTATGGCTTTGCCTGGAGAAGTATCAACTAAGAGCTACATGAACTAATATTTTTTTAAAATCTTTGCATCATTTGGATCACGTCACCACGCCTTCACGCATTAATAACACCTTCATGGATTCATGTATTAACTNTATTTTCCAAATTCAACTTTGCAATCAAATTTATTTCAAGCCTCAAGTACTAGTTTTGTTTGAGAACTACTTGCCTGGCTTCTGTGTATCTGCCGTCCAGAGCAAGGTTTTATCTCAAGCTTTATGGCTTTGCCTGGAGAAGTATCAACTAAGAGCTACATGAACTAATATTTTTTTTAAATCTTTGCATCATTTGGATCACGTCACCACGCCTTCACGCATTAATAACACCTTCATGGATTCATGTATTAACTATGTATTAAGCAAGTGTTATTGTTGTTCATGTAAAAGAATTTTAAATGTGAAAATTGTAAACCTCCAGTTTGCCAATTTTAAGAAAGAAGCATTAAGTAGTAAAATATTGAATGAGGAATTTTGTTATTTAAAGTTAACGTTCATAGGTACTATGTACGAAGTGCACTTCAGGGCCTTAAATTCTTTCTTTTGAGTTGCATCAATATTACTAGCTCAAGGAACTAAATTGTGAGCTAAATTTTTTGTTAACTGCTGAATGTTATTTAGTCAGTTAAAAGATTTATTTTGAAACTGCAACTTTATACTCTTTTCATTTTTTGTTATAATGTCTGCCTCTGGACATTAAATAACTAATTCAATAAATAATTAGTAAAACATTACTAGAATCAGTTTTTAAGTAAAATGATTGCGGTGATTTTGTGTTTGTTTCCCTGCTGCAGTTCCAAACAATTAATCAATTAATTATTATATCAAGTGGCTTAATAGTGTCTGGGATTGCTTAATAGTGTCTGGGATTATGGTAGCAGAATAATGTAACCTTGTATGTCAGTGTCAACAGCATAATGTTTTCTTATTCAAGTAATTATCAATTTTATAATTTGTTTTATGGACACACTATTTGAGTGTTTATTTACCAGACACTGAGGTAATTTCTGNTAGAGTCGAAATATACCACTTTCTGGAGTTTTTTTTCTTATTTTCAGAAAAGCCCCTAAAGTAAAAAATTACCTGGGATTGCTTAATAGTGTCTGGGATTATGGTAGCAGAATAATGTAACCTTGTATGTCAGTGTCAACAGCATAATGTTTTCTTATTCAATTAATTATCAATTTTATAATTTGTTTTATGGACACACTATTTGAGTGTTTATTTACCAGACACTGAGGTAATTTCTGNTAATTATCAATTTTATAATTTGTTTTATGGACACACTATTTGAGTGTTTATTTACCAGACACTGAGGTAATTTCTGCCACATTGAGCATTTATTACTGAATTAAATATTATGGAGATTTGTCAAGCTATAATTATTGTATATTCCTGAAAGCAAACACATTATGAACAATCATGTACCTGCTGAAATGAAAACATTTTACAAGGGAGATGTTAAAACACTGAAGCAGTGTTTGAAATAATTTCTATCTCAAAGTAATTTTACTCTGTAAATTAAAATCAATTTTTAATGACTAAGGTGTTTTTATATACTCTGTATTACATATTCTGTGTAATTATCTTGTAACTGTTGTATATTTGCTGTATTAAAATATTACTGTATTAGCATGTATTCCATACCCTGGAGCATTCTGGGGTCAGTATCAGAGTCCACTGAAATTGCAGTGAATAAATAAATAAATAAATTTTGTTTTCTAACCCACAATTTCCCTGATCTTCATAGCCCTCCCCACTATCGTATTTCATAGTATGTACTGAGAACATTGGCAATGCCACCATTCAATTAAAATTCAGCATGATTAGCTATATATAAAAATAATACAAATACACTGAGCTAAGCAAAGAAGTGAAGTCAATGGTATAGTTTGCATATTTTCATTCCGTGATGTGTTATGGTATAATTTTTTGGTGTAAATACACTGAAAGTAAAAAAGATTTAATAAAAAATTCTTCAACAGAATGAAGGGCTGCGTTTGTCAAGTATACTTTCAAATATTTTTTTTAACTAGTGAAGTTAGATGTATTGACCGTTTGTAGTGACAAAGGAAGTCTATTTAACAGTTTTATACCACTTCTTAAATATAGACCACAGAGAAATAATAATACCATACACAATGACATAAACACAAATATAATGTGGTTATCTAAATGTACCCAGAAATTCTATTATGAGGTAATTAAAAATAATATAACTGCAGGTAGGCCTAGTCCTTTCAGGTTTTTTAAAATGCTTTAAGGCAGTGTCAACAATTCGCAGACAGAGTCCTCTCTCGCCCACTCTTGACGTCACAAAGAATCCTCTCTGCTGTCCCAACTCAGAGGAGAGAGTGCAAGATGATGTTCACTCGCTGCTCACTCTCGTACCCTCTGTAGCAGCCATGTTCTTTACTAGTCCAACCTCTCCAATATTCAGACATATATATTTTGTTTCTACAGCAGTTAGAAATATTTTATCGACTTAAAGTAACAATTTTGTTAGTGAAATGTTTAATATCATCCACATTACATATGATACGAAACACAAAGAATTACGACGTGATTTTGTTCAGGTTTCGTTTAGGTTAGGTGTGTACTGTACGTCTTATTAAACAATGTGCTTTGTACCAAAATAAGTTGATATTAAAAAAAAAAAATACACTAAATTAATTCAAGGAATGGGAAAGAATGAACAATATTTTATTTTTCACTATTTCTTACCTTTGCAATTATATAAATGGTGCTGAAGGCTCGCAGAGGGCACAAGTCTCAATTTGTTTAAGTGTGCCAAAGAGTGTAAGAGTGAGTGTGATGAGTGACCACACTTTCAAGTTGGGACATAACCATATCCACATTGTAGAAGTCGCACATCTCATTTCGCAGTTTGTTGTAAATGCTTGTGGCTTTGTTACAATGCTGGATACTGTACATATTGTTCAAACTTCTGCTTTTGTACTAGCTGAAACTTCTGTTTTTTTTTATATATCAGAATTATCTACGGCAATACAGAAAACGAGTAGGTAATTGTATTGACTGGGGAGAGTTATANTTTTTTTTATATATCAGAATTATCTACGGCAATACAGAAAACGAGTAGGTAATTGTATTGACTGGGGAGAGTTATATATAATTTTATATTTCCTAAATAATTCTAGAATTCTCACTGCCCTGCTTTTGCATTTAAAAAAGTTTTAAACTGCCAAAAGAATTTCCCCATAACATGACACGATATGACGGAATGAAAGTACAATAAAAAAAAACATTTTTGCAGCTTCTCAAATTATTATGCTAACAGCATTACCTACTTCAAGCAGAACAAACTGTACAAAATTTTGTCATTACCAGTGAAATATGTTTTTTTCTTATTCTCTGTGTGATCGACATACAAGCCTAGAACTTTAACCTGTGAAACTTGGCCTTTTCTATTTAAATACCAGTATTTTCTACAAACATATTTTTTGTTGTAAGCTGCATGGATTTTGCTTTGGTCTAAATTTAATGTTGCTTGTGTCCAAATTCACAAACTTAGGCCCTTACCTGTCATCGTGCCATACAAAAATGCACCACTGTTGTAGCATTATGCCACTCTGTAAATTCACAGTCAAGAACACACAAATCCACCCTAGAATGTCCGTTTCGCCAAGGAGGTGCAACATACTTCTGAAGTCTTTGGTTGATTTTCTATGCTCTGAAGTACCTATTTCATTCGTTGGTGTTTATAACTTTGCATGGCCATTGAAAACACTTCCTGTCACCAAAAACAAATGAAACTGGCATAGAGTAAAATCTGTTAGATAATAAATCCAAATGAATACAAGTGTGTGTGAATTCACAAATGAACACTTTGTTAGCAAAGAAACCAGGAGTCATTACACACAAAGAGATCAAGAGCAAGTGAGCAAGGGAATGTGGTACTGAATTTTTACAAGGAATTAAATAATTTGTCATAAAACATGAAGTTGGCTTAGGCAGTGTTCCAAATTGACATTCTTTCTCCACTCTCACTATCACACTCTCTTAGCGAACTGAGACGTACACACACTGTGAGCCTTCAGCATTATTTCTTCTGCTAGGAAATATAAGAAAAGTTGAAAAATAAAACATTGCTCACCTCTCCTATTCCTCAAATAAATTTGCAGTTTTTTTTAAATATCAACTTATTCTTATTTTAAATAATTACGTTATATTGTGTTTTAATAAACTTAACTATTATGTGCAAATCAGAGTTTTTAATAGTATGTGCACACCTATTCTTAAATAAAATGTACAAAAACACACCATATGTCTTTATGTTCCATATCATATAGAATATTGTTGGCATTATATATATAACACAATCTTAATGAATACCTATTTGAACACTGCCGGATAAACAAAATATGTACATGTGAATATTTGAGGTTAGACTTGAAACCNTTAATGAATACCTATTTGAACACTGCCGGATAAACAAAATATGTACATGTGAATATTTGAGGTTAGACTTGAAACCCACATGGCTGCCACAGAAGGTGAGCACGAGATCAGAAAGTGTACACCGTAATTCACTCGCCCTCTCGTGCTTTCTCCCTCAAGTTGGAACAGCAGAGAGGAATCTATGTGATGTTGAGAGTCTATTTATTTATTCAGATAGCCTACGTAGTTTCTAGTACATACTATAAGAAAGTTGTCAATGTTAACAATNTTAATGAATACCTATTTGAACACTGCCGGATAAACAAAATATGTACATGTGAATATTTGAGGTTAGACTTGAAACACACATGGCTGCCACAGAAGGTGAGCACGAGATCAGAAAGTGTACACCGTAATTCACTCGCCCTCTCGTGCTTTCTCCCTCAAGTTGGAACAGCAGAGAGGAATCTATGTGATGTCGAGAGTCTATTTATTTATTCAGATAGCCTACGTAGTTTCTAGTACATACTATAAGAAAGTTGTCAATGTTAACAATTGAATACAGAACAGTCCAGAATAGCATACTTGAGGTTAATTAACAAATAAATTAGAATAACATACAAAACAAAGATAGGTAATAAAGTACATCAATGACTAACAGAAAGCATACACTCCAGTAATAAGTTGAAAAGTAACAAATAATATAGCATTGGATAGGGAAGTTGTAAATAATAATAATAGGTAATTGATAACATACAACCAGCAAGATAAGTTAGTACCCTCTCTGCAAATCAGGACAAGAACATAGTAAAACTAGTAATTGCTACTTCAGAGAATACCCTTCAATGTTAACATGGCAATTACCATATACTCAATTCATAAGCACCAAAGGCAATATAGGCATTATATAAGCTTCTGGAAAGGGGAGTAAAATAAAGTAAAACAATAAAAATTTTGAAATTTTTTAAATTTGTATTAAAATTGATTGGTGCATACTACAATTCCCATGCAAAACATATTTTTAATAAAACATGCTACTCACCTCAGCATACGAAAACACAAAAATGTATTCACACGTCAAGTTCACGGAAACGGTGTAAGCTGTATTGTAGTTTCCAGAAATCACAATCGGTTCGAGTGCAGTAATATTTTGATCACTATTTACACGACCGACATAAAACAGCGTAACTGCTACCAAAAGGCACTTGGCATTTGGGATCATAGTGACAGGTAACAAAATAATTTTTTAAAAGTATTTCTAGCTTATTCGTAACTTTAAAATATTTCTTCACTTCAAAAAGTTATTAGCCTTCCAAACTATCACCAAACATTGAACGAAGTATTACTAAACTCGTCGTCATAATTCATACGCAACATTATAAAACATCTTAACAAATGTCTCGTACACAATAACAACACCCCGCAAATGACTAATGTAACAACAACAAACCATACAACGCTAAAGCAACACTAATAGTAAACAAACGTTTTATAAACAGTCAAAGATCAAGAGAGAAAATGTAAGGACCCCACTGAATGAATGAAAACATTTGCGTAAGTAATTTGCGCTTTCGATACCTCCAGAGATAGTTTTTTTTATGGTTTTATTGCGTTAATTTGATATATTTTTATTACACAGCTGTACAAAGATGTTGGACAACTCAAATAAGTCATAATACAGTTTACAGAGTTTATACACTAAACGAACAAATACACACGCGCTCACACACTCGTCAGACTGCAGTACACACATATATTTTCTTCATAATGTGACTACTACTTCCAACATTCTATAGGACATAAAAGTTTTATTGAAAAGTCCGAAGAAGGGTACGAGAAAAACCGGAACAAGAAATGTGTACAATAAAAAATAATAGCATAATTTATTAATTTTTGTAGTTTAGATATTCATATACGCAATATAATGAACTTTCAATGAAAAATTCTTTTGGCTGTTTTTTTTTTTAAAGTTCTTGGTTAAAGAAGCAAATTTCTTTAATGTGTTGAGGTAATTTAATGAAAATTGGCTGCCAAGGTAGGATAGCCCTTACTGCACTAGTTTAAAGTTAACTGAAGCCATGTGTAATTGTTTAATTTATTCTAGTATCATGCAAATGAAAGGACTTATTTTTCTAAAATAAATACTCTTTTTGGACACCAATATGAGTATTTAAAACATGTACTCACATGTAACCGTTAAAATCCCTGATTTCTTGAAAAGAGGATTACATGAGACTGACTTTCTTATGCCATTGATTAATCTTACAGCTCTCTTTTGCACATGAAACACCTATTTACTTTCAGTGTAATTACCCCAAAAAATTATACCATAACACATCATGGAATTAAAATATGCAAAATCAAGCATATTTGTTTAATACCTATGCGATACTTCGTACACCACAGCACAAATCAACAAAACTGTGTGTAAAAATTACATTTAACATTCCAGAAAATGTGAATGTCATATTTTATTGGCACAATTTGGATGGAAATAAATTAAGCTATTCTATATACTTATTTGTTTGACATGAACCACGCGTCCAAGAGTTCCTTGTGCCCACTCTGACTGCCACAGTCAGAACAACAGCACCAGCTACACCGGATAGCACCAACCACATCAGGCCAAGAGTGTGTAGTGCGGGACGACAGGAATGGAACTTGCACCTTCTTGCCGACAAGGTTACGAAACTCAAGAGACTGCCCTACTCATGTTTTACAAAAGTTAACTATTTTAATAAGTGGGTAGCCGGTCCGAAAATGTGTATACCACAAAGCCACAGCCATTGGCCACACTGGCAATTTGTAGTTGCGTCCTAGCAGCTCGCATAGTTAAATACGATGCAACGAACCACTGGGTGACGATGATTGGCTGGTGAGCCAGAGCTGAAGAGATAAGTTCCCCAAAGTGTCGACCAGTGGTGTAGAGAATTTTCACGAACATATTGAACACAGTCTCCACATTCACGGCTACAACCAGGGTTTTTTTCATTATATAATTGGCAATCATGCATGGCATTCCATATTCCTTTGCCCAGGTGAACTCGTCCATCCCTTTAGGAGACAGCCACCTGGCAACACTGTAGCCAGTGGAATTCAACGCATTTTCGGAAGTGAAATTCAAACACTTTTATGAGAATATGTAATAACTTATATAATGTGTATATATTTAAGAGTAATTATGTTTTTCAAAAATGGAAATTTCCTATAAAGACCTCCAGCATTATAACAAATCATTTAGTATGGTGACATCTCCATAAATTTAACAACTTAAACATTAACAAACATTTGATAATAAACAGGGATGTCACCAATGTGTAAAATTTAATTCTTGCATTTGATGTCGGTTCTCGTCACTCGTGACGACAGAGGACATGCCTCGCCCCATTTCGTCTCAGCACCCGGACAAGAATGGCGGCGTTGGTCGCCCGCTCTACAAGCCCGCTCAGTGCCCTCATATAGGCTGCAATAATTTAACTGCAATAGTAATATATTTGTCACCAGACCATTTGTATCATCTTTAATGTACTGAGGAGAGAGCCAACTGCCCTCTCACCAGAGAGTTTAATGCAATCGCGTCTCATTATAAGACCACGTGTTTTTCACCGCATGAGTGCTGGTTCCATTATCAGGCATCATTCACTCATTATTCACCTGTAGCAAGGGCAGTGAATAAACCACTCAACCAGGTTAAATAAGTGTCAATTCATTGTAGGGCATCCTTTGTAGCATCACCAAAATTTCGTAAGTATATTTCAAGTGTACTAGACGGCCTACAGTATCACTATCAGATATAAAAAATGTAACCATAAGTAAATGACACCCATCAACAAACTGATGGAGGATTGTCAGGGTTCCCATGGGCTGTCGACCGGACGATCCTCATCATTAGCACACAACTGAGTAATGGCGCCGGGCAATATAAGATCACACTCCCCATCAACTTCACAACATCAACATTACCGGACATTTGTTAATCAACAGGGGTGACATCAATGTGTTTAATTTCATTTATATAATTTTTCACTGTTACAATAATGTTATATAGTGCTTATGTCATGTTTTACCACTCGGAGTTTGATGTAGGCTGTGCCACTTGTGATGGAAGCCGACGACATTTGTTCAGACTGGCAGCATGGTCATCTGCTCCGTGAGCCTCCTTGGTATCATAATTTAAGCTGATATCATTTCATTGCAATAGTATCTTAATTAATCGGAACATTTTATTTATTTCTGTACCGAGGGGAGAACCACCTACACTCTCACCAACCAGCTTAACGCTACTGTGTATCTCCATAACCACCTCGCTTACTTAGGACATTTTCAAGCTTAGGTCACCAGCAGGCCGTAAGAGCTGGGCCAGTTTCTTTTAATATTTACATTTCCAATTCTAGAACATGTAATCAAGTATGTGAGTTAACAGCTTTACAAAATTCAGTGAGTGGTGTTTCATTGTCCTCCAGGCCCATAAGGCACTACAATCTTGTAGTACAATCCACAATTTTCTAATATATTTCTGGCATATGAGATAGCCTACAGTCTCACTACAAGGTCAATGTGTTTATGTAGTGTAATATTAAGCGCATCACAAATTCATCTTCAAACTGACGGAGGCATCAAGGGCCCAATGGGCCATCGACCGAACTACCCACATCACTAACTCTCTGCTGAGTTATGGCACCGGGCAATTCTACATTCTATGAGCCCTGGGTCTACTCGACAATGTCAGGTGCAATTAAAAAGCCTTTATTAAAGAAAAAAAGAAACAAAAAGGCACCCAACAAGCTGATGTGAACCACACGTCCACGAGCTCCTTGTGCCCACTCTGACCGCCGCAGTCACAACAATTACACCAGCTACACCAGGTCTCACCAACCACAACAGGCCAAGAGTGCGTAGTGCAGATCGACAAGAGCGGAAATTGCATCTTCTTGCCAACAAGGAATACACAACTTAAGAGAACACCCTACTCACTTATTACAAGAGATAACTCTTTTAATAAATGGGTAGGCGATCCGAAACGGCATGTACAACAAACCTACTGCCATTGGGGCACTGCTAATTGGTCGTTACTTCGTAGCAGCTTGCACCACGACATACGACGCAACACACTTCCAAGTGTCATCGAACTGGCTTGTAGGCGGAAGCTGAAGTGATAAGTGCCTCACATTGTCACCAGTAGTGTGCAGTATTTTTTACAAACACATTAAATATGGTCACGACATTTTCAGCTACAGTCAGGAGTGTGTTCTATTGTATTAAGACCACCAAGCATGGCTTTCCATAACCCCTTTACCCAGGTGGACTCATCCATCTGTTCAGGTGACAGCCTCCTGGCAACACTGTAACCAGTGAAATGCAAGCACTTCATAGTAAGTGAAATGCAAGCACTTTTCACAAGAAAATGCAATACTGTAATAATGTTAATTTGTATAAGAGTAATTATATTTTCAAAAAGGGAGATTGCCTATAGAGGCCTCCAAGATTGTAACATATTATTTAGTGTGGCGATACACCCTATCATCTTCACAACTTCAAGTATAACAGACATTTGTTAATAAATGGGGGTGTCACCAATGTGTTTCATTAAATTATACAATTTTTGACTATTACAATAATATCATAGAGTATTCATGTTATGTATCAATATTCGCCGTTTGACTTTGGTTCTGTTCACTTGTGTAGTAAACCAATGCCACGTAGCCAGTTCGTCTTAGCACTTGGTCCAGACCGGTGGCGTTGGTCACCCGCTCTGCGAGCACCCTTGGTACCATCATTTTGGCTATAATCACTTCACTGCAATATTAACTTAATCAACTGGAACATTAGCTTTTTTAAATTTAAGTTCCGAGGGGAGAGCCATCCGCCCTCTCATCAGAGAGCTTAACACAATCACATATCTTTATTACCACATTTATTTCATGCTAATGTCACCAACATTCCGTAAGTGCAGGGTCCAAATATATATATTATTCACCTGTAGTCAGAACAGTGAATAAACTGTTTCACCAAGTTAACAGTGTCAAATTAATGTAGGGTATTTCACTCTTTGAAGCATCACCCACAATTTAATAGTTTATTTCAGGTGTACAAGATGGCTTACAGTCACGTCATTATGTACAAATNAATAGTTTATTTCAGGTGTACAAGATGGCTTACAGTCACGTCATTATGTACAAATAGCGCAACAGTAAGTACGTGACGACATCATCAACAAACTGACAAAGATATCCAGGGATCCTTTAGTCATCAACCGAATGACCCGCATCTTTAACTTTCCACTGAGTTATGGCGCTGGGCAATCCAACACTAACCAGACCTGGATAACCTCGACCACATCACCTATCTGGTGAGGTTGTAGGCCAGGACCCGCATCAGTTTTCACATAATGTGATGTAATTGTTGTGCAATGTTAATACACAATAGTTGTCTTACACCACATATTTTATTTAATGGCAGAAACCGCACTGCAACTGTCACACCTTACCAGTGTGCATGTGGCAGATTGATGTGGTCAAGCACTGGCTCGGTGAAGTTCTCGTCCATAGTTGGAGGAGACAACTTGGCGCATGGTGTTACCAGAGCTGATGATGTATGAAATATGTGCCTGGCGCCACAGCTCTGCGGTGAGCTGATGAAATGAGCTTCGTTTCGGTCGAAACAGCCTAAGGGACTGTGGTCAACGCTCCGCCACACATGATAGCGAGGCTGTAGGCCGCCTCATACGCCTTAATTAAATTACAAATGAAACTCTTTCGATGGTTGTGGAGTTATTTATTTCTTGCGACTCCTTAATGAACACACACAACCTTAGTACAAAACACGTGGCCTTAACGTCCCGGAACTGCGAGCGACCATGTGGATTTACAATGTGAAACGCGACTGCGCTTAAAAACTCTCCGGTGAGAATAACATTGCTCTCCCCTCGGCGCTATAACAAATAAAACAAATTATCCGGTTCATGAAGTGAAGTCTATGGCAGTGAATATGAGTTCAGCTTAAGATGTCGGAACCAAGGGCCTTTGCGGAGCGAGAGACTTACACATCTCGTGTTGTTCAAGTGCTGAAGAGAACTGGGAGGAAGCATGGGGCCAGCTTCCGCTACCTGAGCGTAGCCGACGCCAAGCGGCGAAACGATGAAGCACAATATACACTAAAATATGATTATGAGATGGAAGTGACATTAATTAAATTAACCTAAGACAACATATTTTTTCCTTATACAAATACACAATAAAAATGATTCTATTAATCCTAAATGTTTCCATTGTACCAGCCACAGTATTGCCAAGTGTATGATGTCAAATATCCCTGGCTGTGGCTGTGTCGACTTTCTTCGATGATGACAATTATGATATTAATTATATACACTGATACAATGAATAACACTGAATAAATACCCTGATGCAATACACTGATGCTATTAATAACATTAAATAAATTAGAAACACTGATGCAATTACACCGATGCTATTATGCATGATCTCACTTGTGCCCACAAGCCTGTCGGTTTGGTGTGTCTGGTGTAGTGGACACGACTGCACAAGTCAGAGTGGGCAGAAAGGAGCTCGTGAACGCGGGATTCACATCAAGATATTAATAAAACTGTACAGCTCGCTCATTCAACACCCTGCCAGCCGACCTTCATTTCAGCACCTCTCCCTTTCTTACCATCTACGCCTTACATACCGCCAATCACCACCTTCTTCCCCATGTCTGCTTTTCTACAACTGCTGATTCTAGTGTTAATAACTCACGCACCACAATTTTATCATCCAAACCCTGTGACACAAATTCCTATTCACAACTTTGTTCCACCAGCTCCATGTTCATAGCTAAAAAAAATGGAAGGCAACCCTTAACCCTTATGACAGACAAGACAAACCAGTACTAGCACGCCCTTGTGGATCGAGTTGCTACCCACCTTAGCCAGCTCACGTACAGAGGACCCATCAGCATTCCTGAGTGACTACACATCACACCTGCAACATTATGAGGTATGTGGGAAAAAGTGGCCTAGCTGCATGGGTGCGCATCTCTCCAGAAAAACATATTTCTGGTGGCAATCCATTAATTCTTGTTGCCTACTGTGGGAGTAATTTCTCAATTCTTTCCAGTGCCGCTTTAAAGGTGCATTCACATCGCTGCAATCACAAAGCAAGCTAACATTGGAATAGAAACAGCCANTGGCAGCATGGTCATCTGCTCCGTGAGCCTCCTTGGTATCATAATTTAAGCTGATATCATTTCATTGCAATAGTACCTTAATTAATCGGAACATTTTATTTATTTCTGTACCGAGGGGAGAACCACCTACACTCTCACCAACCAGCTTAACGCTACTGCGTATCTCCATAACCACCTCGCTTACTTAGGACATTTTCAAGCTTAGGTCACCAGCAGGCCGTAAGAGCTGGGCCAGTTTCTTTTAATATTTACATTTCCAATTCTAGAACATGTAATCAAGTATGTGAGTTAACAGCTTTACAAAATTCAGTGAGTGGTGTTTCATTGTCCTCCAGGCCCATAAGGCACTACAATCTTGTAGTACAATCCACAATTTTCTAATATATTTCTGGCATATGAGATAGCCTACAGTCTCACTACAAGGTCAATGTGTTTATGTAGTGTAATATTAAGCGCATCACAAATTCATCTTCAAACTGACGGAGGCATCAAGGGCCCAATGGGCCATCGACCGAACTACCCACATCACTAACTCTCTGCTGAGTTATGGCACCGGGCAATTCTACATTCTATGAGCCCTGGGTCTACTCGACAATGTCAGGTGCAATTAAAAAGCCTTTATTAAAGAAAAAAAGACACTAAAAGGCACCCTACAAGCTGATGTGAACCACACGTCCACGAGCTCCTTGTGCCCACTCTGACCGCCGCAGTCACAAAAATTACACCAGCTACACCAGGCCTCACCAACCACATCAGGCCAAGAGTGCGTAGTGCAGATCGACAAGAGCGGAAATTGCATCTTCTTGCCAACAAGGAATACGCAACTTAAGAGAACACCCTACTCACTTATTACAAGAGATAACTCTTTTAATAAATGGGTAGGCGATCCGAAACAGCATGTACAACAAACCTACTGCCGTTGGGGCACTGCTAATTGGTCGTTACTTCGTAGCAGCTTGCACCACGACCTACGATGCAACACACTTCCAAGTGTCATCGAACTGGCTTGTAGGCGGAAGCTGAAGTGATAAGTGCCTCACATTGTCACCAGTAGTGTGCAGTATTTTTTACAAACACATTAAATATGGTCACAACATTTTCAGCTACAGTCAGGAGTGTGTTCTATTGTATTAAGACCACCAAGCATGGCTTTCCATANCAGTCAGGAGTGTGTTCTATTGTATTAAGACCACCAAGCATGGCTTTCCATAACCCCTTTACCCAGGTGGACTCATCCATCTGTTCAGGTGACAGCCTCCTGGCAACACTGTAACCAGTGAAATGCAAGCACTTCATAGTAAGTGAAATGCAAGCACTTTTCACAAGAAAATGCAATACTGTAATAATGTTAATTTGTATAAGAGTAATTATATTTTCAAAAAGGGAGATTGCCTATAGAGGCCTCCAAGATTGTAACATATTATTTAGTGTGGTGATACACCCTATCGTCTTCACAACTTCAAGTATAACAGACATTTGTTAATAAATGGGGGTGTCACCAATGTGTTTCATTAAATTATACAATTTTTGACTATTACAATAATATCATAGAGTATTCATGTTATGTATCAATATTCGCCGTTTGACTTTGGTTCTGTTCACTTGTGTAGTAAACCAAGGCCACGCTGCCAGTTCGTCTTAGCACTTGGTCCAGACCTGTGGCGTTGGTCACCCGCTCTGCGAGCACCCTTGGTACCATCATTTTGGCTATAATCACTTCACTGCAATATTAACTTAATCAACTGGAACATTAGCTTTTTTAAATTTAAGTTCCGAGGGGAGAGCCATCCGCCCTCTCATCAGAGAGCTTAACACAATCACATATCTTTATTACCACATTTATTTCATGCTAATGTCACCAACATTCCGTAAGTGCAGGGTCCAAATATATATATTATTCACCTGTAGTCAGAACAGTGAATAAACTGTTTCACCAAGTTAACAGTGTCAAATTAATGTAGGGTATTTCACTCTTTGAAGCATCACCCACAATTTCATAGTTTATTTCAGGTGTACGAGATGGCTTACAGTCACGTCATTATGTACAAATAGCGCAACAGTAAGTACGTGACGACATCATCAACAAACTGACAAAGATATTCAGGGATCCTTTAGTCATCAACCGAATGACCCGCATCTTTAACTTTCCACTGAGTTATGGCGCTGGGCAATCCAACACTAACCAGACCTGGATAACCTCGACCACGTCACCTATCTGGTGAGGTTGTAAGTGAGGACCCGCATCAGTTTTCACATAATGTGATGTAATTGTTGTGCAATGTTAATACACAATAGTTGTCTTACACCACATATTTTATTTAATGGCAGAAACCGCACTGCAACTGTCACACCTTACCAGTGTGCATGTGGCAGATTGATGTGGTCAAGCACTGGCTCGGTGAAGTTCTCGTCCATAGTTGGAGGAGACAACTTGGCGCATGGTGTTACCAGAGCTGATGATGTATGAAATATGTGCCTGGCGCCACAGCTCTGCGGTGAGCTGATGAAATGAGCGTCGTTTCGGTCGAGACAGCCTAAGGGACTGTGGTCAACGCTCCGCCACACATGATGGCGAGGCTGTAGGCCGCCTCATACGCCTTAATTAAATTACAAATGAAACTCTTTCGATGGTTGTGGAGTTATTTATTTCTTGCGACTCCTTAATGAACACACACAACCTTAGTACAAAACACGTGGCCTTAACGTCCCGGAACTGCGAGCGACCATGTGGATTTACAATGTGAAACGCGACTGCGCTTAAAAACTCTCGGCGCTATAACAAATAAAACAAATTATCCGGTTCATGAAGTGAAGTCTATGGCAGTGAATATGAGTTCAGCTTAAGATGTCGGAGCGAGAGACTTACACATCTCGTGTTGTTCAAGTGCTGAAGAGAACTGGGAGGAAGCATGGGGCCGGCTTCCGCTACCTGAGCGTAGCCGACGCCAAGCGGCGAAACGATGAAGCACAATATACACTAAAAAATGATTATGAGATGGAAGTGACATTAATTAAATTAACCTAAGACAACATATCTTTTCCTTATACAAATACACAATAAAAATGATTATATTAATCCTAAATGTTTCCATTGTACCAGCCACAGTATTGCCAAGTGTATGATGTCAAATATCCCTGGCTGTGGCTGTGTCGACTTTCTTCGATGATGACAATTATGATATTAATTATATACACTGAATAAATAACACTGAATAAATACCCTGATGCAATACACTGATGCTATTAATAACATTAAATAAATTAGAAACACTGATGCAATTACACCAATGCTATTATGCATGATCTCACTTGTGCCCACAAGCCCGTCGGTTTGGTGTGTCTGGTGTAGTGGACACGACTGCGCAAGTCAGAGTGGCCAGAAAGGAGCTCGTGAACGCGGGATTCACATCAAGATATTAATAAAACTGTACAGCTCGCTCATTCAACACCCTGCCAGCCGACCTTCATTTCAGCACCTCTCCCTTTCTTACCATCTACGCCTTACATACCGCCAATCACCACCTTCTTCCCCATGTCTGCTTTTCTACAACTGCTGATTCTAGTGTTAATAACTCACGCACCACAATTTTATCATCCAAACCCTGTGACACAAATTCCTATTCACAACTTTGTTCCACCAGCTCCATGTTCATAGCTAAAAAAAATGGAAGGCAACCCTTAACCCTTATGACAGACAAGACAAACCAGTACTAACACGCCGTTGTGGATCGAGTTGCTACCCACCTTAGCCAGCTCACGTACAGAGGACCCATCAGCATTCCTGAGTGACTACACATCACACCTGCAACATTATGAGGTATTTGGGAAAAAGTGGCCTAGCTGCATGGGTGCGCATCTCTCCAGAAAAACATATTTCTGGTGGCAATCAATTAATTCTTGTTGCCTACTGTGGGAGTAATTTCTCAATTATTTCCAGTGCCGCTTTAAAGGTGCATTCACATCGCTGCAATCACAAAGCAAGCTAACATTGGAATAGAAACAGCCAACAGAGAAATTGAACACATTCAACACCAGGAAAATACACCTTGTCAGATGTTTCCACCCACACCTGCCCGAGCATGAAGTGCTTGAAGTGTTGGCAGAAACATTGCACCCCGAGTACTGTGCCATGCTTGTTCAACTGCTCACTAGCAGCCTAGATGAACTCATGTCTGCTGCAATAATCCTGGATCTAAATCCTTGCCAGCCGCACTGAGAACGGGACCAGACTGTGGCATGATGAAGCGACAAGTAATGCCAGGACAATGTAAAGAAACAGGACATGGTGCAAAACAATGATGAAACAAAGTATTTTAATCAACAATGGGACAAAAATTCCAGTACAATACAGTCAAACTTACCGGTGCATGTGACAAAAAAAAAAAAAAACAATTGGTCAAAAGACAGTGTACAAAACAAAAAGGTGAAAATGGATAGAAGCCAGTCACTAACAACTAAATGCTGTTAATGTGATGGTCAGGAATTCCATTTTAACAGTGCATGCTCTAATAATACTCATCTCAAAAAACCATAAACCATGGAAGCAGCAATTCGCAAAGGGTTGCATGGACAAAGGAGCCAGATGTTCCCGACACTCCAGTCTCGTATAATGTTATCCACTTGAAACTGCAACTAGCCTTTATTATCAGGTTAGTAGGAATCATTCTCAGTTNCCAGTCTCGTATAATGTTATCCACTTGAAACTGCAACTAGCCTTTATTATCAGGTTAGTAGGAATCATTCTCAGTTCATCCGTATTTTAGTGTTTATTAACGTTCATCATTGCCACATATTAATAAACACTTTAACATTACCTGAGCGGTCAGGGATAGTAATGTGGATGGCGTCCAGTGACTATGTTAAGAAAAATCAGAATATTACACAATATTCGTATTTCGAATAGAATGGGCGCCAGCTCATTGGGTGAGCACGAAATCACAGTTCTCANAGAATATTACACAATATTCGTATTTCGAATAGAATGGGCGCCAGCTCATTGGGTGAGCACGAAATCACAGTTCTCAGGATTGTGGGCCGATTGACCAAATGGCTGTATCCCCTGGCACAGGCGGTACAAATTTACAGAAAAAACGTAATATATAGCCAGGATATTCATGTTCCGCAGCACACCTTAATATTAACTTTTTATCTTATAAATGAAGGATACCTCCTTGAGGTGTCGATGACTTCCTGGATAGGGCCAGGGCCCTGAATACAGCTGTAAATGAGATCTCACAAGTTTCGGTTAACTCAAGTAAAATGTATTGCCAAATAGTGTACACAATTACATGTATGCAATACAAATTCAAGCGGAGCTGACTCACAAGACCTACCATCGGCCGTTAATGTAGAAAAAGGCCAAGAATGGTGCCAACATTTACAAAAGTAATTAAACCTCAAGAGTCTGGAAATTGAGCTGATGGAGGGGTGCTGCGAAAGCGGGGACTACTGTTGGTAAATTAATAAAAGTTCCAGTAAATTATATTAACCTAATGCAGTTAAGTGTTCAGAACAAAGTATGAAAGTCCTCAGCGATGCGAAGCACGTGCAGCACCTAAGACCCTTGGAATCAGACTGCCAGAGATGATGCAGGAAAGCGGCGTCATTGCCGTGAGCCCGTTCCACTCCGCGAGGTAATTTTTAATTATATTACCTTATTAACATTAAACTTGAAACATATACACATAAAACAGTAAAACATTCTGAGCAAGTTTTCTTAATCCTGTACAGTTAAGAGTTTTTATATAAGAGCTAATTTAAATAGAAAACATGAATAGGTTTGAAAAAAAGGTTGAAAAAAAGACTAATTATTTCCCATGTGACTCATTGGCTTGAGAAGACACAACATTGCACTCGGTAAAATTGCATAGAACACTTCAAATACCCTAGCCTTGCTACTCTACACCTCATTGAATATGTATGTGTTGTGCATTAATTCTGCGATTACTTCGCAATCCCCTAGGGGCGAATTTCACGATCAATTGCGAGTGGGCGATAAATTCTAATGCTATTTACTACTCATTATAACACTTGCTTTCTATCTTAATTACACAGATCTCTCTAAGAACACCACAAGCACTCGGTTGGATCACTCGGTATCGGGTCATGACCCGCTCCCAAGTGAACTATGCGGTCACGCATCGGGACGCACGACGTGTGTGTTCAGTAGGCCGCACTGGTGCAGCGATTGTGGGTCGATGATGTGATGACAGTGGCCATGCCAGTCCACGCAGGAGTTGTCCATATGAAAATGTAAGTAAGGTATGCAAGGTTGCCTACAACCTCGCCAGTGTAACAAGTGAAATCACAAGACATGTGCAATTATTTGTAAGTTCAGAATCTACAAGCACTCCAAATCAACAGAGTACACCAGGGCCCCACGGGCCATCGACCGCACGACCCTCACTAATTTATGTTCACTGAGTTATGGTGGTGGTCAATTTCACCAGTTTTCGCCTTAACCTGAAAAGTCTGGTATGGTGGGGACCACCATCAGAACACTTTGAACCCCTGATGTGTCATAGTTTTTCATCAAATCTTAACTTATAGAATTTTTGTGTATTAAGTTTTATAATATCAAATTATAATTGATTTTAAGGTTAACTAAAACTCACACACATATATATTATTTATTTTTTTTATATGTTAAGTTGCAAAATATAACTTTAGTAATATTTTGTGTTTTATGAATTAAAAAAAAAACTTTATTCAATCGTAATATATGTTATTAAATACGGTTTAAAATTTTTTTTAAAATACTAAATAAATAAAGATTTGATTCAATTTTTTTAATAATTGTTCTTTGAAATTATTAATTGTTGTGTTACTTTGTAAACATAGAGAGTGCTCACCTTCCTGCCCCTCTCAAAATGCCTTGTTTAGAGTATTTAAATCTTTGTTTTTATTTTCTAAGAGAAAACATTCTGTCGCATCAACAACATAACCATAATTTTGGAAATGTCAAATATGCACTTAAATAAAAGATAATTGTTTATGAAAGAAATTCAGTTTGCAGCAGTAGTGATTTTTGATGTGTTACAGTTTGTCATGACAGGGATATAAGCGAACACAACATAAACTTACCGGTTTCTTTAAGCAATGTGCATTTGTGTGTGTCGGTAAATGTGACGGTTGAATAGTTCGTGACGGAGTATGTCGTTTTTAAAGTATTGAGATGAGAAGGATTTGTGTTTTTTTTTTTCGGAGGAGTGTGTCGGCATTTTAAGTGTATCGTAATTCCATTTAATTGTGGTTATTGGCTTTGTAAACAATGAGTGACATCAAGCACAAAGTTTTAGATTTTATAAATAAACGGGTTAGTAGCTAANCCGAGCATGAAGTGCTTGAAGTGTTGGCAGAAACATTGCACCCCGAGTACTGTGCCATGCTTGTTCAACTGCTCAATAGCAGCCTAGATGAACTCATGTCTGCTGCAATAATCCTGGATCTAAATCCTTGCCAGCCGCACTGAGAACGGGACCAGACTGTGGCATGATGAAGCGACAAGTAATGCTAGGACAATGTAAAGAAACAGGACATGGTGCAAAACAATGATGAAACAAAGTATTTTAATCAACAATGGGACAAAAATTCCAGTACAATACAGTCAAACTTACCGGTGCATGTGACAAAAAAAAAAAACAATTGGTCAAAAGACAGTGTACAAAACAAAAAGGTGAAAATGGATAGAAGCCAGTCACTAACAACTAAATGCTGTTAATGTGATGGTTAGGAATTCCATTTGAACAGTGCATGCTCTAATAATACTCACCTCAAAAAACAATAAACCATGGAAGCAGCAATTCGCAAAGGGTTGCATGGACAAAGGAGCCAGATGTTCCCGACACCCCAGTCTCGTATAATGTTATCCACTTGAAACTGCAACTAGCCTTTATTATCAGGTTAGTAGGAATCATTCTCAGTTCATCCGTATTTTAGTGTTTATTAACGGTCATCATTGCCACATATTAATAAACACTTTAACATTACCTGAGCGGTCAGGGATAGTAATGTGGATGGCGTCCAGTGACTATGTTAAGAAAAATCAGAATATTACACAATATTCGTATTTCGAATAGAATGGGCGCCAGCTCATTGGGTGAGCACGAAATCACAGTTCTCATAAAAACTTTAATAATATTTTGTGTTTTATGAATTAAAAAAAAAAACTTTATTCAATCGTAATATGTTATTAAATACGGTTTAAATTTTTTTTTAAATACAAAATAAATAAAGATTTGATTCAATTTTTTTAATAATTGTTCTTTGAAATTATTAATTGTTGTGTTACTTTGTAAACATAGAGAGCGCTCACCTTCCTCCCCCTCACAAAATGCCTTGTTTAGAGTATTTAAATCTTTGTTTTTATTTTCTAAGAGAAAACATTCTGTCGCATCAACAACATAACCATAATTTTGGAAATGTCAAATATGCACTTAAATAAAAGATAATTGTTTATGAAAGAAATTCAGTTTGCAGCAGTAGTGATTTTTGATGTGTTACAGTTTGTCATGACAGGGATATAAGCGAACACAACATAAACTTACCGGTTTCTTTAAGCAATGTGCATTTGTGTGTGTCGGTAAATGTGACGGTTGAATAGTTCGTGACGGAGTATGTCGTTTTTAAAGTATTGAGATGAGAAGGATTTGTGTTTTTTTATTTTCGGAGGAGTTTGTCGGCATTTTAAGTGTATCGTAATTCCATTAAATTGTTGTTATTGGCTTTGTAAACAATGAGTGACATCAAGCACAAAGTTTTAGATTTTATAAATAAACGGGTTAGTAGCTAATAATACAATTTAAGAATTTTCTGCAGCAGTTTATAGGGGTTAAATGTTACCAGCTATTGTTATTTTTTCCATGGCTAATTTGAAATGGTTATTGTTTTAGGGACTGCAGTCTTCTGCCAGTTCAGTGTTAGAAAAACCTGGTTCTAAACATTCAGAAGTTTGTGTTCCAGTTGGACGTGATAGTGATGCAGAAGCATTGAGGAAGCTTCAGTTAGAACCATTAGCTGACCAGGATGTTTTAGAAAGTATTGAAGAAATTTATTTCAGTATTAGGAATTTTGATCCTATTGATTATGAACTAAAGGTAAGTTTAATTTTTAGAATCCTATAACAAATGCAATTTTAGGTTATTATTCAATTTAGGGGCTTTTCTGCAACACCCCCCCCCCCNAAAGTGGTAAATTTCCACTCTACTAATTATGCAGAACACGAATATGCCAGGGGCATTAACGTCAGACTAATTTCGTAATATGTGCCCACCTAACCTAACAGAACCCAACCTCACAATGAGTGAATCACTATTATACATTTTTAAACTAACCTAGGATTGTTGGCTTTTAAACTAACCTAGGATTGTAGGGTGTTATTCTAACTTAGGATAGTAGGGTTTTAAACTCACCTCGGATTTTATGGTTTTAAACTAATATACAAATTCAGTCAAATCTAGGATGTTAGGGATTTAAAGGATTTNCTCACCTCGGATTTTATGGTTTTAAACTAATATACAAATTCAGTCAAATCTAGGATGTTAGGGATTTAAAGGATTTGTAAAGCACATGGAAGAATAGCAATTAACTCACCTAGGTAGTGGTAATTGCAATTCCTCTCTCCTCAGGCAATTCAACTGTTGTACAACTTACCTCGCTCAACCAAACAAGTAACACCCGCCACATAGGCGAATATTATGCACAGAAGCATAGGTTCATAGGCGAAAATACGCACAGAGGCACTCGTTATTGTATTATCAGTTTTTAAATCAGTCAGATTCAGATGTTACAAGTTGCGCCCGCAACAACACAACCGCACTGTTTCGCATCTGAACTGCAACTAAAATTCGATGGCGATGACATAAAAGACCGTTACGTTGACGTCAACGACCTACAGTCAATAAGGTGATGGCAAAATGCAGAAAATCACCAAATATTAAGGTGTCCGACGTAAAAAAAGCGGCGGTCCGCTCGTACGATTAACTATTTTATTTAATATGTTCTATTTATTTTAACATAACACCCTCCTGAATATCCGCGGCCTTTAGGTGGCATGGGAAACAGCGATGCGCAGCTATTAAACATGGCGACAGACGTAAACACACCAGCCTAACTGCTCGTACATTTCACAATTTTGTTAAATATTTTTAATATGTTCTACTTATTTTAACATAACCCCTTCTTAAATATGAACAAGGTAAGCGGTGCAGAACCCATTAATGCTATTTTAGTTGGTCTGGAATGTTTCGTTCAGAAAAACCCTTAAACTGCATAATTTCCATATGGCTTGAAATTTACTTTTATTTTCGAGATATAATAAAGTGCACCTACATAACCAAAATCTAGGCCTATTTCAGCATGCCTATTTTTGCAAAGAATTTGTACCTACCTACATTACAACCTTGGATACAATACTGTACACATCATACTGACTATTAAATTTTCAAAATGGTAACTAACACTGAAGTGTTCATAATAGTGAAATAAGGAAACATAGTAATAAAAATTGCTGTTTCCTTTATCTTGACATTTTTTGCAGTAATTTTACAGTTTCAGATTTAGCTGGTTTTCTGTATTTATTATTTTACAGTGCATTTGAGATAATAGCCTAGGCTACATTTTTATTTAACCCTGGAACCGTACCCATACTGGCAATGACACTAACAGTACCCTGGGGTACATGCGTACCCCATAAAATAAAACTATTTTTTTTTACAAAATTATACATTTATTAGGAATGCAACTTATACCTACTTCTAGACATAATTAAAGAGCCTTTATTTAAACTAACAAGTCTTATTATGAGGAACATTTAACACAGTCTGAGCATACTTTACTCTGATGCTCGTTACAAATATAGGCTTTGCACATAGCGCATCGGGTTCGCGATTTACGATCCCTGCTCCTCGGAGATGCAAACATCTCCCCGTTTTGGCATTATGGGAGACAGGCGCATCACATGCCCTTCCCAATGATACCCCCATTACTCTCTTGTAGGTTCGTTGGCAAAGTTTGTTGCTTAAAACGCTGTTCAAGGTGCGGTTTCATAAGGTCGATTGTCAGTCTCTTCAGAAAAGACAGTCTGTTTNACATCTCCCCGTTTTGGCATTATGGGAGACAGGCGCATCACATGCCCTTCCCAATGATACCCCCATTACTCTCTTGTAGGTTCGTCTGCAAAGTTTGTTGCTTAAAACGCTGTTCAAGGTGCGGTTTCATAAGGTCGATTGTCAGTCTCTTCAGAAAAGACAGNGCAAAGTTTGTTGCTTAAAACGCTGTTCAAGGTGCGGTTTCATAAGGTCGATTGTCAGTCTCTTCAGAAAAGACAGTCTGTTTTTGAAAACTAGTTTCCCATTGACGTTGGATGATTGGAGTAGTTACAAGGAATTAATCCCGACGATATTTAGGATCCTGTAGAATACACACAGGCTCCAACAGCGAGTCTTACGTGATACGCTATACGTATGACATAATTGGTCGAAAGTATCAACTCCATCCTTTGTTATGTTATAAAAACCTATTATTTCTGGGAGGTTTACAGTTTTATCTTTATCTGGTTTGTAATGCATTGTTGAGAGCATCATAACGTTTTTTTTTTTGACTTGGCTGAACATAGGAGGCACGTATGCAAGCAACGTTAGTTCGTTGTGGAATGTAAACATTGCAGTGTTTTTCTCTCGATATTTTACCTGTAAAAAGTGGCGTGGGATTTCAGTTTGGTTCTTCTTCAGTGTGCCAGCATTGTTTTGTTCTTCTGGAATAGTTTTTCGGCAGCGGGAATTGAGGTGAACCAATTATCGTATGTAATATTTCTGTTGGAACCATGAATAGTAGCTGACAGTTCAAGTGCATAGTACTCTGCGACAGGAGTTCCTCTTGGGAGTTGAATCTTTTCCAGTACAAATGACGGAATTCAGCATATAAAATTACTTTGCATCACGCACCAACAACTTGATTCCATATTTGTCCGGTTTTTAGGGACTGTATATGCGGAACGGACACCTGCCACGAAATGCCAGCAATTGCTCGTCGATCGTGGTACAGTCAGATGGCGAGTAAAGACTCTTAGATGTTTCGACTACGTGGTCGAATAATAATTTTATTGGAGCAAGTTTGTTATTCAATCTACTTTCTGTTCTTGTCGCTCTGTCGTCAAATCATAGACAATTTGTCAAAACTCAAATTGTTTCATGGACATGCATGATTTAAAATAGTTGATGCCCGTATTTCTGTCAAACAATTCGTTCAGGGATAAATGGTTGACTTTTAGGACACCAGCAAGGTAATATAGTCCAAACAGAGGTTTTTATTTTTGTGAGAGTCGAATCCTTTACAAAAGAAGGTTGAATGTTATTAGAAGAATCATCCTCAAAGTCTTCTTCTCGTGGTCTATCCCTGTCTGATTTATATTTCGTGCGCTGTTAACATATCTCAATGTTTGTGTAATTGGCTATATTGTGCAACACATCATCAGTGAAAAATAGGCTCCAACTCTCTAAGGCAGTGGTAATAAATTTAGCAGGACCTTTGTTACCTGGTGGGTGNAAAAATAGGCTCCAACTCTCTAAGGCAGTGGTAATAAATTTAGCAGGACCTTTGTTACCTGGTGGGTGGAAAATTGTTTCTTTGTGGTGTCATAGATGAGCGCGGATGAGTAGCGTACCACTTGTATTTCTCAGCACTAGTTGGTCTTATGGTACTTTTTCCATGGGGCACATCAGGAATACCAAGTACAGTCACAGGCGAAGAGGTTGCTGACGGCAGAGAACTTTCTACAACTCCTTCCTCGTCACTAGAACTTTCTGAGTCAGCAGCTTCCGCGTGAAAATCAGATATAACTTTNAACTTTCTACAACTCCTTCCTCGTCACTAGAACTTTCTGAGTCAGCAGCTTCCGCGTGAAAATCAGATATAACTTCGTTGGCCTCGTCTTGTAACTCATCGCCGAGATATGTGTCTTCGTCGTCGCTCGTCGCCAACAGGACTTTTTCAATTCAGTATCCATCGAGAAACGCGAAGTAGAAGCCATCTAAAAAAAAATACAACCAAACTTGTACACAGCCACCAAAAAAGCAACAAAATACAACTAAAATTTTACTAAAACGTTGTTTATATCATTACAATTAGATTTAATTCATAAACTTAGTCAAATTAATCAAAAACAGGGACTAAAATACTGTACTTTCACATTGTTTTAGAACCATTATACAAACAAAATAACTTACGTTAACTGTGTACCCCACGGGCTTGGCGTGACGTCCATAAGGTAACTAGGCCTGCAGGCGACTGATGTAGGAACGCGCCTCGCGCCCCTCTTAGAATACGTTGGCATATGAAATGATCCCGCACAAAGTTAAAAAGTAATGATGATTTTAAAAAAACTTTTTCGATTTGTGCCCCAGGGTACAATTCTAGGGTTAAGGAAGCAGGATATTATTGTATTTAGTGATGTAGGTTATTTTTGTATTTAGAAAGTTGGTTATTTTTCTTGTAGTATTACAAAGAAGTCACGCAATAATTATTATATTTCATTTAATATTTGTTTGCATCTCGCTATCTATTTTCTTTTTTATTATTATAACTACCTACTGTAGAATCACATTTTCCCATAGTAATTATTAAGAGTAGTGGCTTTTCCAACAAACTGAAAATTATTATTCTTACCAATGATATATGAGGGTTATTCGGAAAGTAAGGTCTGATTTCTTATAAAACATACCGTTACAGATTTTTTTCTAAAAACCTTTTTTATTTAATTCCTTACATGTTTCTCTATTTTTCGACATAGTTTCCATATTTGTTTAAACATTTTTCATACCGTTCTACAAGCTTTTGTATGCGTAAGTTATAGACGTCTGCCGTCTGTGAGGATAACCAGTCTGTAACTGCTTCTTTCACCTCGTCCCCTGTGACAATCTTCTCTAAAAATTGATCACCTTCCTTATGATATTGGTCCAAAAAATCAAGAGCACAAGCCATTCTTTTCATTTAGTGTTCCTCAGTAAGCAGCCTGGCAACCCAACGTGCGCACAATTAGTGAAATTGCAAATTTTCAGAGACAATTTTATGCAAAGTTGTTCTACCCACGTTCGGAAATTCCTATGCTAAAGTTGAAATTGTGAATCGCCGATCTTCACGAATCTTTTCGTCCACAGCTTTGACCAAATCTTCTGTGATCACTGATGGTCGGCCTGATCGCTGTTCATCATGGACATTTTCCCGTCCGTCCTAGAAAGCTCTCACTCACTTACGCACTTTGCTGTCATTCATCGCATTAGGGCCATACACTTGACTTATCTGTCGATGAACTTACGATGCTGAAATGTCCCTTTCTGTCAAAAACCGAATCACTGACCGTATTTCACAGTCTGCAGGCTGATCAATTGTTTTAAACATTTTGAACTGACACTGTAAACCGCACACTGCAACAATGCAAATGGCGTCGTTTGACGAGCAAGGCATGCCGGAAGTCTGTGCGCATGCGCGTTACAATGTTTGCGCGACATTCAATTAGCTACGGCGATTCAGACTTTACTTTCCGAATAATCTTTGTATATTAACACTATTAATGATGATTTATTCTCAGTAAATACTATGACTCACTGTAGTGTTATGGTTTATGAAAGTGAGGCAAATTGTGGGGTAAAAGTCATAAAAAAACTGGCAAAACTAATTATTGAGAATAGCTGCTTTTCTGAAGGAAACACAGTACACAGACAAAAGTAACATAAATGGGTTCTGCACATCTTACTTTTTTAATATTGAGGAGGGCGTAAATGTAAAATAAGTAGAACGTACTTAATATAATAGTAAAAATACGAGGAGTTTGGCCACTTTGTTTACTTCAGACGCCATGTTGAATAGCTATGTAATGCTGTCTGCTCAGTTGTGAACTGCGTTCAGTTGCTGTTAAGATTCAATACAATGCGGTTCGTGAGTTGTGTCGTCCGAATCCAACCGTGCGAAGGCTTGTGATTTAATAATGGAGGGCGCAAGTACGAGTGTTTCTGTGCTTTACAGTCATCTATGTGGCAGATGTTACTTAAACATTTTAGTTGATCATGGTGTTTTGTTGAGTAAGGTAAGGTTCAAGTCATGCACGACAGTAGTTGAATTGGCAGAGGACAGTGCAATTGGGTTATTATTCAGAATACGGGCTCTTCTGAAAATAAAATAAAAAAATCACTGAAAGTGGTATATTTTCACTCTACTAATTATACTGAACACAAATTTACTAGGGGCATTAACGTATTACCAATACAAACCACAAATATGATAGTGGGGATGGTTATGAAGATCAGGGAAATTGTGGTGTAAAATCACTAAAAATACAAAAACACCTGAATTTAATATATGTCCACACAATTTTATAATACGTGCTAACCTAACCTAACACCACGATGAGCTAATCTCTATTTTACATTTTTAATGTAACCTAGGATTGTTGGGTTTTAATCTAACCTAATATTGTAGGGTGTATATTTTTATATTACCTTTGTACACTATAGATCCTATTTCGTCTTACAATNTTAGGATTGTAGGGTTTTAATGTAACCTAGGATTGTTGGCTTTTAATCGAACCTAGGATTGTAGGGTGTTAATCTAACCTAATATTGTAGGGTGTATATTTTTATATTACCTTTGTACACTATAGATCCTATTTCGTCTTACAATTCACTCACTATTTCCACTCAAGGTATTAATTTTTATCATGCTTACTATTTTATCACCCTATATATATCCATTGTACGACACACTGCACTAAGGCCCATTCTACAATGCACTGATGCATAAGAAAACGGACTCTGAACATGTAACTACTACCTTATTTACTCAATGAACAAAACTAGGGGACGAGACAGAATAAATTTTTTTATTGGCTTCGAAAACAGCAAATTTTCATTTTTTTCTAGGAAGGAAGTCTTCAACCCAGTTAACTTTGATGTTGCACACTGTTCTACAGGTAGACACTAAGCACACAAAAGGTCATTTCTCTAAATGCAAGTTTTGTTTAGCAGGGTGGAATATAAAGTGGGGTAAAACAGTCATCTAAATACTAAAATACAAAATTTATTTTATAATATCAATGTACAGTGTAATAGTATTTTATGTAAGCTTTTAAATGACACTACTAACTACACAATAGGTGACTTATTAAAAAAGTTATAGGTAATTGTGTAAACCTCTGAAATCTGTGAAATTTGCGAGCAGTGTGTATGAACTATAGCTGCCATCATCCAACTGTAGGTAAAAATCTAAATTAATGTTTATCTTTCACCTTGAGGATAAGGTATCATAAGAACAAATTTTTATCAAAATCAAAAATGGTGCATCTTAAGCCCCTTGATGATTTCACATGGATTGACCCATGATAGATTTAATTTTTCTCAAATAAATTACTGTTTTTAGATATGAAAGACTAAAGGTAGGCCTTGCAAAATCGAAATACAGTTTTCTTAGCTCTTGGACGTTCCCTTCAAAAATAGACATGATTCTTAGTAATTATCAGAAATCCTAACAGTTTTAAACATCTAATAAATTAAATACAAAAACCTTCCACTATAACCAACATCTGCAAAAAAACATCAAGTATCGCCTTGCGACAGAAAATGCCACTAATATTTTGAAGAGAAAACAGCACATTTACCCAAATAGATGTTGCATTTTTACAGTGTGTCTAAACAACCATTTGACAATTTACTAATAAAGGTAACAACTTTGTTATAAGTATGTGGGCTGTCAAAACTTCTTCTAAACATTAAACTGCCCATTTTTATTACTTATGACCAGTACATGTCCTAAAGGACTGTTGCAACAGAAAATAATTGTGGTCCACGGTGAATTCAATTACATTAACACAGTCATGTACTAAATACACATAAAAATAGTTAGAAATAAAAGTCACAAATAAAAAGTTTGACACATTGACATTTAAAAATCAAACGATTCTCAACTTCAGGTACACTCAAAATTCCACACATTATTTAGATATAATGCTTCACATTGTGAAATTTGAAAACATCCACAAATGCACGCACTGTGGTCTACACTCCCCAAAATTTGCATCTGTATCAACATTAAAAGATTTTGAAATGCTGCACAAATTTGCATCTTATGCTTCACTTTTGTTTAAAACAGCACGCCTTAACACCTGGTACAATATCAGTTGCTGACTCATTTCTGCACAGGCAAATTTGTGTATCTATTCAATATCCAGGATAATGCCGCAGTGCGGAAAGTTATAAAGATCAGGAAAGTTACAAAATAAAAAAAAATATTAAAAAATAACAAAATGTGCTGGAAATAATAAAAATATTTTAAAAAGTCAACTGATAGCTATAATTTGGTTATAATGTTTTTTTTGCAGTTGTTAGTTTGCATTTTCTGCTATTTTTGTTATATTTTTCAAATTCGTTCAATTTCTTTTATTATTTACTCCACAATTTTTGTTGTCGTAACCCTTCTTCCACTATGGAATTTTTCATGTTGTCTTTAAAATGTACATCTATATGGCAATTTCTGTTAAGCCCAGAAACACTTTTTTTGTTGTTATTTTGGTAAACATTACCAAGCTTCAAGTCTGTATCCCAATTTTTTGGTTTTGATATGTTTTATTGCAATATCCATTTTGGTTTTTCATTTTTAATGTCTGCGATTGAAACATTATTCTTTAACTTAGGTCATGTTAAAAAAAACCTTGATTCAGTAGTTACAACAAACCAGGAAAACATTTTACTTGACTACCATTATGGTGAAAATACAACTTGAAAACTTGCAGTTTCCTTTGTTGTATAACTATATAAGATGTGGCAGAAAACTAATGCACTCCATTCTGTTAAACCTACTTTCCACTTATTTTTATTATCTCTAAATTTATTTTATTGATCCCATATATTTTTGTACCAAATAGCGGAGATATAGAGGATGTCAGGGTTACAAGTAAATATTAATATTCATACAAAATTATATAGGCTATTCATGGCAAAGTGAGCACTTTTGAAAACCCTCTCATTTGGAATAATAGTCAAAAAGTATATTTTTTTAGCCTTAGACCTTAACTTCCGAGTGCGGAGGAATATACGCACTGTATTTGTTACTTACATGGCAATATTTTTTTAAAAAGGTTGTTAAAGGATAAAAAATGGCCGGAAGTAAAAAGTAACTAGGGCCTCAAAAGTGCTGACTTTACAGTGAACAGCCTATAAATTAATTTTATGTTATCTTATTTATTATTATCATGAACGTAAAAAAAAAACATAATTTAAATATTCTATTCACATACACTTAGCAAGCATTGAATTACAAGGCACTGTTATCAGCGTTAATTGGTAAGGCGGTAGATGGAGGTTGATGTGTAGATGTAAACCCAGGACGCCAGACCGTGATTTTCCGCACACCCACGCGATGAGCAGACACTCTTACCAGGGTCGTTACTTCACCACATGGCTGGATGATTAATGCAGACACATGCTCTTCTGCACCGTTATTGGCCACGGAGCACACCAAACGCAAGTACAGAAGGGCTGGTTACTTACACTTAAGGAAATAAGTGTGACCACGTGCACATTAGATCCAGAGCCATCCAGCATTTATCACATATTATTTTGACACTGAAATGCGCAGGATGCTACACAAACACAAAAGGAATGTTACTGAACAATACAAGAAACACTGCGGAACAAAATGCTTACATGGGGCCTCACCTGAACCAGCTCGGGGTAGGCACGCTAAGTCACATACAATAGAAAAGCCAAAGGGAGGATTTATTATTTAAGGGCCCTCTTAATCAACAGAAGGGCCAGGCCGGCTGTGGGTGCAAATAAAACTGTTTTGTATATTAACTAGACAGACTTACCAGATCAGCGTTAACAAAGTTGAGGCTCCTACAGGCCATGGGGCCCACACCTGTCCGGCTTGAGCTCCAACGAGAGACTGGCAAATGGCTGTCAGAAGCGAGGATACTAGCCCGTGCTGGAAGTGGAAGCTCCGGTCCTATCACGCGCATGTATAATGAAGCATCGTCGAAATAGAAGAAAGACTTTATGCTAATCACTGCAAAACAAATATAAAATGCCATAATACTAACAGGACTCTTTTCTATTGGCTTTGGCCGTCAGCCAACCTTCGATGCACTTTGCATATGCGCTAACGCACTGAACACACGTAACACATACATTGCACGACCCTGCGCGTTTCGTCCGCGGCCCATGATGGGCTTATGTTGGCCAAGGGACGAGGTCGGATGACAGCACAAGAGGCGAAACGTGCAACTATAAATAAATAACCTAAATTTCACATCTTTATCAAGTGTTTAAAATCTACAAAAGTTAAAGTTCTAAGCTACAAAAGTTCAATATAGTGACATAATTAAATTGTAAAAATAATAAAGTTGAAAATAATGTTTTTACACTATACAGAAGTTGCTGATCCATTTTTTGTATTTAGTAGTAGTGACACGTAACGCATATTATAAGTAGAAGCATCGCTGACACCCCCACCATTTTTTCCCCCCGCAAGCGCCTACAGTTGACAGGCACCGCAGGACATGCTCTCCCTCTGTACAGTCCCATGGCTACATGTCCACTTAACTTCCCCCATCCTCCCACTCCATTCACAAACCTGTAAATCCTGACCAGCCTCTCCACTTTTTGCCTGTTGCGGATTTCACCCTAACTCCAATGTTAAGGATGGCCTAAAATTCCTTTTATCCTCACTTTCTCGCCTTTGCCTTCTCCATTTACCCGTAACCCACATCGCTGCCCATCTTTGCACCTTCTCCAGCTCCCATACCTCCTCTTCCACATATGGTTCCCAGACTGTAGCTGCATATTCTATTATCGGTCTTATCATAGCTTTATAAGCAGTCTCCTTCACGTCCCCATTAACCTCCTTCAAGATCGTTCCCAGCATTCCCAAAGCTCTTCTTCCCTTTGATACCACTCTCTGTAATTGCTTTTTCCACTTAAAATCACTCTGAATCACAAACAGCTCAAGCCATGGCCAGGCCTTATCACTATTCCAGAACATTATAATGCCGGCTAAGGCCTTAGTCAAGGCATGGCCGAAGCCTTAATCTTAGGGCTCTGATTTTGGTGATTTATCCTTGGGGCGCAAACGAAACCTACACATGCGCAGAACGCATATCATTTTGCCGGAGCCGGTATCATGACGAACATTTATAAACAATAAGATGCGTCCAGACCGTTATATGTCACAATGTAATTATTTATCGAAAAAATTAGGAATCCAGTACAATTTATTTGTTTTGCAAATAAAAGTTAAAGTCGGCAAGAATACTGTGTAATATGTACAACACGTTTTAAGGCTTCCATCATTAGGAACAATGCAAAACACTTAATGCAGAACGAGTATATATAACATTTATTCAGCTTCTCCATGTGTGTGTTGTGTTAGTGCAACTGGTAGAGTGTCTGACTACCATGCATGCATTTCAGGTTCAAATTCTGGTCAATGCAAATTTTTTAATGTTTTAAAATGAACTAACTTTCATATTTTCACAAGTATTATGTTTGATCAAATCTATTTATTTAAATAACTGTGCTACGTTTTAAAATACTTAATGATGGATTGTTAACAGTATGATATAATGGCGATTATTTGACAATAAGGCTATTTATTTCTAATAATTAAATATCTCACAATTTAATCAACAAAACCCACTTTTCACATTCAAATGGCATTTTGCGTTTCACCCTTTTTATTTGAAGACCTTAGATTGCAAAAGAAAATAGTATATAGTATGTGCCAAATTATATTTGTGAGCCCGCCTTCTACAACGGTAAAACCATATCCTCAGTGGCAGGACGAGTTTTAATTTACGGCACATTGGCACGACTAATGACATGACTTGTTGATTCTGGCCATTAGGAATATTTTTTGTCATATGTGAAACTCAAAATTGCATTGTGTTTTAAACGGTTTGCATGAGTTACAAAGTTGTGTTTCTAATGCTTCAATGTTTTTGTGGAGGCTTATGTGTAGTTCAGCGAGTGTCGTGTCAATTGCTAAAGTGATGTGCGTGCGTATGAAAATGTCGTTGACCCATGGAGTAGCCTTTATAATTTCATACGTGACAGTGGGAACTGGATTGTTTTAACTGAGAACAGTTGTTACAGATTATATTAATTTTTTAAAGGTAATGTATGTTTGTGTATATTACAACTTTGTAACATTTCCCTGCAGGTTTCAAACACAATGAGTGAATTTTCCTTGGTGTATCTCTGATTTTAACATTTGCCAGTGCTCAAAAAGTTGCAAAAATTGCTAAATTCCAGCCAGTAAAACTCATAAAATAATAATGTAGTAAAACTGACTTATGCAGTACAAATTGGTTGAAACTTATCTCAGGGAATATTTAAAACTGCACATATATCAGTAGAAAATTTTTGTTGAAACACAGAAATGGGTAACAAATTTTGGTAATTATTAAGTTTAGGGGCTTTTCTGGAGAAAAAAAAAAAAACCCCCCACCAAAAAGTGGTATATTTCCACTCTACTAATCACGTAGAACACAAATTTACTAGGGGCATTAACGCACGACTAATTTCTTAATATGTGCCCACCTAACCTAACAGAACCTAACCCCACGATGGGTGAATCACTATTTTACATTTTTAAACTAACCTAGGATTATAGGGTTGTAAACTAACCTAGGATTGTAAGGTTGTAAAGTAATATAAGATCATACAATATTAATCAAATCTCCGATCAACACCCTACAATCACAGACTAGATGGAAACCCTATAATCCTACATTATTTTAAATAACTGCAATCCTAGGTTAGTTAAAATTGCTACAATCCTAGGTTAGTTTAAAAATGTGAAATAGTGATTCACCCATCGTGGGGTTAGGTTCTGTTAGGTTTGGTGAGCACATATTATACAATTAGTCATACGTTAACGATGCTACTATAGTCGTGTTCTGCGTTACCTACCAGTAATCCTAGGTCAGTTGAGAAAAAATGTGAAATTGTGGGGTAAAAACGTCCGGAAAAACCTTGTTTGAATTACGTAATATAACTACATTTGCACGTTAAGCTACCTGTTAGGATTATTGGGTTTCACACTAAACTACAAATTTAGGATTTTAGGGATTTAAAGGAGCCGTAAAGCACACCAAAATAATATCAATTTCCTTACCAATGTAGGCGGGTGGTACATACCTCTGTCAACGGCCAATTCAACCACAATTGACTCAATGAAATTACAATCTTTCACAAAGCACCACATACGCATATAACGCACTGAAACAACCGTTTACAGCAGAATATATACACAGAAGCACTCGTTAATAGGCTAATATAACGCACAAATGCAATCTTGCTTGCTTTCTTCGTTTTAAATCACGAATGGAGCAACACCTAACTCACCGTGACCCACACCTGTAGCCAGACACTGGCATATTAACGTATGGCCCGTGATGACATCTGTTGCCGCTAGATTGCGTGAAATATGCAATGCGCAGCCATTATTAATGGCGGTAGACGTTAATAGACANCATCTGTTGCCGCTAGACTGCGTGAAATATGCAATGCGCAGCCATTATTAATGGCGGTAGACGTTAATAGACATAAACATCAAATTTTGCGATTTCTTTAAATATGTTGTACTTATTTTAACATTACGCCGTCTTGAATATGAACAAGGTTAGCTGTGCAGAACCTGTTAATGCAACTTTTGTTGGTCTAGTATGACTGTCTAAACAGTCATTTCGCAATCTTGTTCAATTTTTTAAAATATNGTTAATGCAACTTTTGTTGGTCTAGTATGACTGTCTAAACAGTCATTTCGCAATCTTGTTCAATTTTTTAAAATATGTTGTACTTATTTTGAAGCTACGCCTCTAGTATATTCGTGTTCTACATGATTAGTAGAGTGGAAATATACCACTTTTTGGGTTTTTTTTTTTTTACAGAAAAGCCCCTAAACTTAATAATTACCCAAATTTTTATTACCAGGTTCTAAAACAAGGTATTGTATTCAGTTTCCATACTTTATACTGCACAAATGAAAGACTGCATTCTTTTTCAGTGTTTTCGCATTGTTGTTATGAACTTATAAAGTCATTTTATCGCTTAACACAGTGTTATTACTGCTTCAACAATACAATACAGCTGAGAATTGTAGGACTGCTAAATATTGTAGATTTATTAAATAGTAAGAACATATAACCACAAAATTGTAATTCTGCTCCTCAAATGTATGTGTACCATTTAAAATTTACATCTATAACTAACACATTATAAACACAAAACCTATGTAACCGTTCCATAAGTTGTCACGTAATAAAGAATGAAATAAACATATCACATCAGATAATTAATAATAATTATGGTTTTTATTGTTCAATGCACAGTCGTTTCAAACTGCCAGTGCTACAGATGTGACAAATAAACCCTGCAGGTATTTATTTTTGCAAAAGTTGTAAATAAACACTTATCAGTGTCGCTTCCATTTGTTTATAGCCTTGTACAGGACGGCAAATAATAAACCGCAGCACATCCGATACCATCTCAGGACGTTCCGCCAGTTAATGATTAGTTGAGACTTTTCAATCGCCCGAGACGGTAGCACATATTTCTTGCCAAACTGAATGTTCTGGAATACTGGCCTTATACTCTGAAGCTTCTCCTATCTCTTGCCATTGCTATTTATTAGTCATTTCATTCCTCTCCCTCTTCCTGGTATACTTCCCCTGGAAGTAGATGATGAACATCCTAAATAATGGAATTGTGAGGAGGGCTATGAAGACATGGGCTAAGAGGCCTGCCTGCCTGGTGCTCAAACTGCATTTCAGTGTGTTTGAAATCCAGGTTTTTTACGAAACTATAAAACATGCGTCCATTGTGCTGGTCTATTAAAAGAACACACACTTCAGACTATACCTTTAGATTACTTTCAAGATGTCACATACATTATGAACACCATTTTTGAGCACTCCAATATAGCTAAGAATGGATTTTTAAAAGCGTAGTATCTCAATATATACACATTATGTACACACAGAAGTAATAGAGGGACTGAACCTTGCTACAAACATTCTACCAATAAAATTATAGTGTCACTGCTGAAGGTCCCATAGGTACACGCAGCACGACGAGAACACTGCACGCCAGTTCGGAGCCTTGCGCATAGCGGCGATGGCACACTTGTAGCATGTGCCAGTGTAGCCCTTACAGCTCCCGTACTTCTCTGCCTCAAAAGCGGAAAAAGCTCCAGGCAGGCGGGCCCCTTAAAAAGTGTTACAGATAAAATAACATATAAGAGAGGTCAACCGCTAACTACGGAAAAGTGATTACATGCAAATATATATAATTTTGCTCCCCACATCATGAACAAAGCTCATGTGAAACAGGTGAATGTGCCTGGCCCTCCACAACCACTTTGACCATGCAGTGCTGCACATTTTCTGGAGCTACATAACTAAATGCAGGTAATATTTCTCATAAAAAAATTTGCCACCAATATTTTTTACAATATTTTTCAGCAAGAAGAAAAGGTAATTATGAAAAGAACCTTTTCTGGANAAAATTTGCCACCAATATTTTTTACAATATTTTTCAGCAAGAAGAAAAGGTAATTATGAAAAGAACCTTTTCTGGAAAATAGGAAAAAAATTCAGAAAAGTGTTAAGTATCAGCACTACTAATCATGTTGAATAATGTTTGCATGGGCACATTGTTGTATTTGCAGTACGTACATAATATGCAAGTGATGGTGGGGAGGGCTATGAATATCAGGGGAAATTATTTATTGTGTTTAAAAAGGTACACTAGTTACAAAATTACATATAAATATACGCCACAGTACACAAAGTAGTATACCATATAAAGAGAGTAGAAAGATCAAATAAGTTATAATTTAGACTCAACTCTGAGACGAAGAACTGAAGTGTCTGGATAGAGGATACTCCCAGAGACGCATCCCCCTACAGTCTCACTAGTGAACTTTTTTTGGTAAAGCTGTGTGGGGCCCATCACAGGGCCTTGTAACCCAACCTCTCATTCCTCCATCACCATCTAAAAACACAAATGTTATATGGATATTTAAGTAATAAGAGTAAGTACACTAAGTACAAATAGTTTCCTAATACAAACATGATTGAACTATAACAAAAGAACTAATGTAATGACATTAACACAAAAAAACGTTAAAAAAGGAAGTATTTGAAATTAGATTTATGAAAGTCCAAAATATGTGAATGATTTTTATAGTTGGTGACTAATGTATTAATTATATCATTGCAATAGACTTTTTTGTCGGGTACCAAATAATTTATTTTTCAGAGCTAAGATAGGGTGCAAAAAATGTAAAAAAAACACCAGAAATGTAACAAAGCACAAAAAAATATGAAAAGCATCCCCAAATGGCTTCAGATTTGTGTATTCACGAAAAATTTCCACCACTTGGCTTCCTGGAGCATGAGCAATACCAAGTTTGGAGGGGATGCTGATTTACCTACATCATAGGGTTCTACCAGCTTCATGTGAAGCAGGTAAAAAGTATGAAGAAAGTAAAGCACCATACCTTACGCACTCACTAACGCTTGGGCCCCCGGGAAGTAGAGTGGCACAGATTTGCGTGAATTGATTTTCTGGAAGCTAGTTGGCATTTGATATTAAATCTCATCAGTTTCAAATGTCACAAATGTGTAATCAGCAACAAAAACACTGAATTACTCACTTGTGACAAAACAGCACAAACTTTGACAATGTTATGCAGAGAAAATGGCACATTTAGCCCAAAATTTGTTGCTTTGGTACAGTGTAAGTAAATAAAAAATTTGTAAATGTAATAATAAAGGCAACGCATAGCTTCTTTCTAACCATGTGGCTTGCAAAAAATATTTCACTTACGATCAGTACATGTTCTAAAGGGCCATTGCAACAGAAAATAATCACAGCCCATGTTAAACTCAATTACTATTAACTCTGTGATCTACTAAATACTTTAAAAGACAAGGCCAAACGTAGGTTGTAACTCAAAAATTGGATACGCTCACATTTAAAAATGAAACTATTTTCAACTCCTGACACATTCAAACTTCCCCACTATTCAGATATAACAGTCTACACTCTCAAATTTGAGAACATCCATGAACACATGTACTGCGGTTCACACTCTGCAAAATCTGAATCTATATTAATGTTGAAACATACTGAAATAACTCCACTAACTTGCGTATTTCAGTTTGGTGGCATTGTAGGACATAAAGAAACATGGCAAAGTATGTAAACAACAAGGGTTAACTCCTGGGATGATATCCAATTTTTACTAAACAAAAAACAAAATGTTATGTTGTGATGGCGTCACAACCACCACAAGCACCTACCTTAAGAAAACCTGTGTCATAAGCTGCTGTTCTACGAGACATTATGGATGTGGCATCTTAATCTGGGTGCATGTGCCCCATCGGATTTGCTCGCCTCGCCGCAGGTGTCTGCGGGCGGTCTGAAGGCATACTAAGCGCTGGCGACCCTGCTCTGCTTCCTTGTTGGGTCGCCCCCTCTCCTCTCCTCCTGGTGCCAACAAGACCAAACATCTGGAGGTGTGCGTGCAGCATGTGACATCACTATGGGGTGCTGTTTACACTTCAGGAATGAAGGAAAATGTTTAAAAACTGGGTGTTGAAGATATATAAGGAGATATAAGAGGGACNTGTTCCTTGGTGGGGGGGGGGGGTGCAGCTGCCCAAAATCATGTCATAAGTCATAAGATATGTCTTAAATTACCCTATGGGATTTTTAATTCCCTTTAATATTGTAAATTTTTTAACGTTAATCTAATTTTCAAGTTGTGTTATGCCAAAATCTTTTTTGCTGTATAACTGAGAGGATTTCATGTAACTTTTATTGGGTTTTTAATTTATCTTTTCTATCAGTATATTTTGGTGACCATATGTGGTCTGTGTGTAGTAATTTCTATGGGGCATTGAAAAGAAATTCCATAATTGGAACCCCAAAATATATTGAAAAAACAGAAGTCTTTTACTACTTTGCTTTGCAAACCCAAACTTAAAGTATTCCTCAACCACACTATGAGAGGGTCTCTATTTCATTGGAAGAGGTAATCCAACTGAAGGAATTAGAGATGGAGTACCTGTCTCATGTGTCGGCAAGCTACCGCCACAATATGATACACCCACATATTTTAACACTATAAGTTTTGCACTGTATACTTTGCAAAAAACCAAAATACAACAGTCATACCTCTCAGATATTTCCTTTGGATAGTGATTTTTCATAATTACCACAGAAAATTTTGCAGAAGCTTGCATTTGTTGGCTACACCCTCTGCATAACACACACTCAAAATTGCACCCTTTATTTGTAATTGCAGGGTTCGCACAAACCTTCAAATTCTGGGGAATTGAAATTATTCGGGAAAGTCAGGGAATGCCTTTGTGTCAGTGAATTTTTGTGAATTTGGATAAGAGTCTGTGAAAAATGAGTTCCACATAAAAAATTGAAAGGAACACGTAATAAGACCTGTTGTTTTGTCTTGCTGGATGCATTATTTTTGAATTTGTGTATTGGTACAGACTAGAGCAAAGGCGGAGAAGCTTTTTAACTTGTGGGTCAAGTGCAGGTCTTAAGTTTGTGCTGCAGGCCACACTATTAATTTTTATTGTTTAGTGATATACAGTGTCCAAAATTCTTGTATGGCCTATCCTGGGGAAATTATTTACAACACACATTTAAGTATTTTACCCTTACTGGTCATACCTGTACTGGGAAGTGTGTTTCAAAGTCTAAAAGTTTTTCTACTGAAAATCTTAAAAAATATTGTAATTGACATACAATATTATTATATCTAAAAATACATTACNTAAAAGTTTTTCTACTGAAAATCTTAAAAAATATTGTAATTGACATACAATATTATTATATCTAAAAATACATTAAAATTTAAGTGTTATTTATAAAACATTTTGCAGGTCACTTCAGTTATGTTTGCAGGCTCTTTCTAGTGTTTTTTTTANAATTTAAGTGTTATTTATAAAACATTTTGCAGGTCACTTCAGTTATGTTTGCAGGCTCTTTCTAGTGTTTTTTTTAGAAAGTTGTGGTCCACTCAACTGAAGCTTGCGGGCTGTGAATGACCCGCGGGCGCAGTCGCCCCAAGGCTGGGCTAGAACAAAAGGTATCTTTTATTGATGTCACAGTCTTATTTATGGCCGTGATGGTATGGAAGCTGCTGAGGCTTGGGATGTATTGAGTAATAACAATCCTGACATTGCCTGTTGTAGTGGATGTGCGGAAAGTCATGCCCCCAGAATCAATGTTGCTGCAATATCTCTTTCTTGTTCGGTGAGGAAAGCAGTGGCAAACTACTCCACTCCTCACCTTGCCTACTGGTAGAATTCTAGGTAAATGGAGAATATGAGGTAGGCTATGCCGAGTTCTAGTGCACTTTCCTTTTTCCCTCTGTTACATGCAGTGACATCATTTGTAGGAATAGTAATATAGGTATGTAACGCCGCCTTACTTTCTCTTTGTATTGGCTTACACAAGTGGCTTATTTAAAGCGTCAGCAAACCAAAATCCATCAAAAGAAAAAAATCTTACAGGAACTAACACTGGATGAAATTAAATAATAATTATCTGAAATTCAGTTGTAATCCAAACTACGTGTAATTGTGTTAACTCTGACATTTTTGTGTACTGTTATGTAGATACATGTAGCAGACAAGATGATAAAATAGCACTTCAATAGACACAACATACACAAGAAACAAATGACAGAAAATATTCATACAATTTGTATAAATAGCAGTTGGGAAAATTCTACAACTATGACAACGCTACACAGATACTCAAACATTACTGAAAATAAAATGAGTTTTATTAGTGTTGGAAACAAGTAAGGAAATAATTAGAAAANCACAGATACTCAAACATTACTGAAAATAAAATGAGTTTTATTAGTGTTGGAAACAAGTAAGGAAATAATTAGAAAAAAAAAGAAGAATATGTTAAAAATTAGCATTCCATTTAAATAGACCAAGAGATAGAACACATTTTATTCACCCTAGTTTACCATAAACTTGGGTCTGTATTTAAGAATACCCATAACCTACAGTCTTAAGAAAGGCCTTTCTTAAGGTTGGCGAGTGGTGGGGGTCCGAGAAATAGCATCATCAATATGGCTGTCGCACCAATGTGTGACAATTTACTTAAACGAACCTAGCTCCAAAACGAAGCATCATAGAGCATTGTTCTTTTCTAATTGCTCGTTGTTAAATAAGTATTGTTTTGTGTAATACCAATATATTTTGTAAGTGTAATAGTTTTCCTGATATTTAGCCTAAAACTTACATTTTACGAATTTTTTGTTTCATAGTGAATGTTTAAAGCCCAAAAACTCTTAAATCGTTAAGAAAATAAAAAAACTGGCATAATTTTAAAAGTTTTCTAAGTTTGTAGGGATTTGAAAAAGGCCATAAACATGGGCTTTGGATGCATGAGATAGTAAATGGTGGTTATTGTCTTACTCTTGATGCCAAGAACTGCTTGACCAGCCTGCTGTGGCAGGGATCTTGAGAGTTAAGACTGACCTCTCTGATTTGTTTGTATTGACTTGTAATGTATTAGAATCACAAATAAAGACTAAATACCAAACAAATAAAATAACAAATTTTTATGTGTATTTCGGCTATTGTATTGTATGTGTCTTCTCATTAGTACATATGTACCTAAAATATATTTTTATAATGACTCTAACATAATATTTATCTGATAATTAACTAAATCTAAAACTAATGCTAAATATTACAATATATATCAAATTGGAAAGTAAATGCATTATACAAAAACAATTTAAAATTAGCACTTGTGTTCTTATTTAAGCAGTTATCTACTGACCTTTTTACTTATCATCGGAGTCTGTGTCACTATCACTGCTTCATAAAGCAACTTCATCCTCACTTGCAGAAGTATTGTCATTTTCAGGCAGAATAATATCAGGTGACATAGGCCCTTCATACCACTTAACTTGGTATTTTCTGTTTTCTAAATTCCATCCATGACAGGTTGGGTCAGTGTTTTACAGAGGGTTACAGTTACACATTTCCACATCCAGGATACAACATTGCTCAGCTTTACTTTTTGTTCCAAAGCAGATTTTGACGGAGGAAGAAGAGTAGGATCAACAGGCCTAAGTTTTGACAACGGTTTACTTGTTAGCAGAGGAGACCTTTTCTTTTTTAAAATACTGTATCTCACTTCTGTTATTGAAACGTACGAATGATGGCCATACGTACCACACACAAATGTCGACACCAGTCAGCAATGATTATCCACCAAGATGGATTATCCTAATTTAGCCAGAGTTTTTTGGTGAGCCATGGTTTTTGTGAGAATGTTAAATGGATTGATTTTATCTTGTCTGGTAAAAGCTGCAGTGTAATCTGAACCAGTGAAGGCGTGAAAGCCTGACAGGGCATCATCTATTTCAGTTCCTATTTCTTTTGCTATGTTTGAGATGTTAATATATCTTCTTTAGTTGTTTGAAGATACACCACATTCAAGCCTTAAGTGTGCATGCATTCTTTAAGTTATTTGGGTGATAGATCATTAACACTAAAATATGTGAATTGTGTGTTCACACCAAAACATTTTTTTCTTTATCATTTCTAGCAGTGTGTGTAATATGCCAAATTATCTTTGTATCTGCTTCATTGTGTTGGCAGGCAAGTTCTTTCACCTCATTTACATCCATGTTGGCATCTATACACGAGTACTTGTAACAAGTCTGTTCTACAGCAACATATAACGTTTTATTGCCTAGCAAGTGGCAATATTTGTAAGATCTCCATTCTTTGCATAAAAACTTTGTTAAAGATGTCTTGAACGACTCACTTCGTAGAGCCACTGAAGACTANAAGATCTCCATTCTTTGCATAAAAACTTTGTTAAAGATGTCTTGAACGACTCACTTCGTAGAGCCACTGAAGACTATTTTGGAATTTTTTGTTCACGTCCAGACACTTTTATTGCACTCACTAATGTATTAGCATTACGAATGTCATGTTCTGTATCCTTGATAGTTGAAGTTCCATAGACTTCAAACACTAAGTGAATTTCTCTAGCTTCTCCTTTACAGATTAATCTCAGAATGTTGTTGGCAAGAGCTCCATAGTTATCCGGGAATTGAATTGTGTGCAGGATGAACATGGCATCAAAGACTATTGTGTCCACAGTAGCTGGAGCAGATATATCTTCTTTTTGGAGCTCTTCCAACCTATGCATCAGTTTTGATTTCCATGTTTTCTTTCATGGAGCCATTCATTTATCAAGAGCTAGGGGAACTGGCATAAGAGGATAGGCCAAAACATCCCTCATGTCACACTTCTGTTCAGAGGCAATATTGAGAAGTCTTGCAAAAAGATCATGGGTGCATTTTACAACATGGAGTTTTTTATCTGATCCTTGGATAGTTTTAGAAGCACTCATAGAATCACAGTTCATAACAGTTTTTCTTGGTATTAGAAGTTCAACATTTCTTAGATTGCTAACATATAACGTCTTAACGTTTACNAGTTCATAACAGTTTTTCTTGGTATTAGAAGTTCAACATTTCTTAGATTGCTAACATATAACGTCTTAACGTTTACGAATGCCCTTGTGCCTTTGAAGTATGCACTTAGGAGATCTTTACTTAATTTATTGTCCACACCATGTCCATTGGAGTTGTTTCTAAAAGGAGTTTCTCTGTCCATTTCTTCAAAAGGATCTGAGTGAAGATATTACACCCTTAACATGTTGACGCTACTCCCCACATGTGGTATACAGAATGGTTCATAGGGTCGGAGTTATCTCTCTGGCGCAGACTATGGGCGCCTTGAATGTTGAATAGGGTATATCAAACAATGGCTTCATAATGTCTTGGTTTTAACAGGTTTATTTGACCGGAAATTCATACACACATTCCCGGAAACTACCACTACTTTTCCGGGAATACCCTCATACATTCCTGGAACTTCTACTCATATTGTCCCTGGAATCTGCGCATACTGTCTCGGACATACAGATTTTACCCTGCGAGTTGTGAGCCTGAAGGGCTGATTACAGTGCTCTGGTTAATGTTTCCAATGTCTTGGGAGACATGTCCCTGAGTGGCGACATTGGTACTTATCTCTATTTGTTGTTGGGTGGTTGTTCCGGCGGTAGTTTGAGGTCTGGTGAGTTGGGTGGCCCTTTTACAGGCCCTCGGANTATTTGTTGTTGGGTGGTTGTTCCGGCGGTAGTTTGAGGTCTGGTGAGTTGGGTGGCCCTTTTACAGGCCCTCGGACTGGCTGCTCCATGTTCTCTCCCCTTCCGTTTTTGGTATCGCCCTCTGTGTCCCGACGTGATGCTCCNAGTTCATAACAGTTTTTCTTGGTATTAGAAGTTCAACATTTCTTAGATTGCTAACATATAACGTCTTAACGTTTATGAAGGCCCTTGTGCCTTTGAAGTATGCACTTAGGAGATCTTTACTTAATTTATCGTCCACACCATGTCCATTGGAGTTGTTTCTAAAAGGAGTTTCTCTGTCCATTTCTTCAAAAGGATCTGAGTGAAGATATTACACCCTTAACATGTTGACGCTACTCCCCACATGTGGTATACAGAATGGTTCATAGGGTCGGAGTTATCTCTCTGGCGCAGACTATGGGCGCCTTGAATGTTGAATAGGGTATATCAAACAATGGCTTCATAATGTCTTGGTTTTAACAGGTTTATTTGACCGGAAATTCATACACACATTCCCGGAAACTACCACTACTTTTCCGGGAATACCCTCATACATTCCTGGAACTTCTACTCATATTGTCCCTGGAATCTGCGCATACTGTCTCGGACATACAGATTTTACCCTGCGAGTTGTGAGCCTGAAGGGCTGATTACAGTGCTCTGGTTAATGTTTCCAATGTCTTGGGAGACATGTCCCTGAGTGGCGACATTGGTACTCATCTGTATTTGTTGTTGGGTGGTTGTTCCGGCGGTAGTTTGAGGTCTGGTGAGTTGGGTGGCCCTTTTACAGGCCCTCGGACTGGCTGCTCCATGTTCTCTCCCCTTCCGTTTTTGGTATCGCCCTCTGTGTCCCGACGTGATGCTCGGTCGCCATCCGGCGCCGTCTACTTCCTCGTGGGGTGGTGCCTCTCGTGAGGCACCACTTGACTCTCTGGTTCGGTCTCGTGCTTCGCATCCAGATTGGGTGATACGACTGTTCTGACTGATTATAACTGACTCTAGTCTGGCGCACGGAGTTCTGGACGACTGTCCCAATATGACTGACCCCTTAACACTGCCTCACGTCCGGCGCCTCCCGCCGCACGGAGTTACTGGACAACTGTCTATATCACTGACACTCCTCTCGGCGTGGTAATATGACTCACCCTAACTCACTGACTCTGCTGGGGTCCGACTCCCGGCCTCGGTGTGCGATATCACTGACTACTGATGCAACTCATGCACTTGTTCAACTGACTCATCAACTGATCCTGACGAGGGGCTCCGGAGAGCCCCTTCCACTCGATGTATGCCTCTCGGCATCATGACTGACTAATGAGATGCAACTGACCCCCTCCATGTCCCGCAAATTGACTTTTAAACTTTCTCTACCCCCCCNGCTAGCGCAACTTTAGCTTACATCTGCATTTTCGTGGCGCTTGTCTCTGTTCTCCTGTGTTTTGCTAGGGGAGGGTGGGGACTCGTAGCACTACTGCCATGCTTCGTCAGCCTTTTTCTGGTGCATCTCTCCTTCAACACGTGTCTTAATTCTTTCATGGGCAAAAAGTTCTACCCTACCGCGGCTTGACCTCGGCACGCGTTAATGACTTTTACGTCCTCTCGGGTCGACCTGCCCTGGCCGCACGTGTCAAATTTAGGTGCTCGCGGGGGATAAAATGGCGGGGGAGTGTCAGTGATGCTTCTACTTACTATATGTGTTACGCGTCAATGTTTGTTGTCTTTTTTTGTCCGACTCTCTTGAAGGTGCTTTTTAGAGTCTGGTTTCCTGGATATGCCACTGCCTTCCAACAAACTTGTTACTATTTTGCTCCTTAATGATCTAGTTTTTATCCATTAAGCCCTAGCTGTAACAGAGTTGGCAAACGATGTAATACCAGTAAGTCTTGATTCTGCGTCAGTGTTCACAGTTTGTTCAAGAGCCATGTCAACTGAAACTCGAGAAAAAGATGTTTCAGAGCGTTTTATAGACTGACCACCTTGACAAAGGGCCTGTTTTGCACCAGGGCACACCGTGTCAATATTTAGCAAGTTCAGAAGGTAAACAGTCATCCAGTGAGCATAGTTAGGTCTACTGCAAGCAAAAATATATTGGTCATTTTCTGTATAGCATCTATGTACATGTTCAGATCGTTCATTCTGTAAGCTCTAATTAAATACTTATAGATCTCCACAAGGTCTATATATTGCATGTAGAATTGAGCAGTTTTGCCATGAAGACCAGTCCGTTTTCTTTCTGTGGACTCAATGTAATCTTCGTACAGTTTCATAATTTCTGGATTCTCCAGAAGTGTATCAAGCAAATTTGGTGACAAATCATTGTTCATGTCTGTCCGCCAAACCCTCATATGCCACCGAATGGCCTTAGTGTTGTGTGACCGAGAGTCTCGACTACCATAACTCACTGGGTGTTTGTAAAACAAATGCACCCCGACACATACTCAAATCATTGGGTCTGTGGCGGGGTGCAGTGTAGATGTGGTTTGTTGGGCATCGGACCTGTATTAAGGCTGTTTATTGGTGTTTCCTATTATAAGTAAAATTTACGTATTCGTGTTTTTGACGGGGGAGTGAAGCTCCCCTCCAACCTCCCGGCTGGAGTGAATGTGAGTGTCGTGATGTCTGTCTAACATGTTGAACTGTTGTATGCAAGTGTGCTTATTAATTTCACATGTAATGTGTCGGTGGGTCCTTAGTCTCACGGGGTACGTTTAATTTTTCCTCATGTAGTGATTTTAAAAAAATCTTTGTTAGTATACTAGAGTATACTTGGTACCGGACTCTTTTCTGAATCCGGTCAAAGCAGAGCCCCCCCGAGTCAAGCCGATTCCTCTTCTTCCCTACCTAAAACAGACGATCAAGTCGGTGCGTCATTATGAGTAGTTAGTATAATATATATATATATAATGTATTTTTTTTTGTATTTGTGTTTTTAATTAATTTTTTTATTAATTAAAAAAAATTGTTTTTTATTATTTAAAAAAAAATGTTTTTTAATATTTCAAAAAGTTTTAAGTATTATCAATTTTTGTTAGTTAATTTTATTTAGTTTGGTTAGCCGCACGACCCCTACCTTGACTGGCATGTGTGTCTCTTGACCTGGAAAACGAGTGGTAGTTGGGGCTATTTCCCACCTTTCCCGAGTTCCCACATAACCAGCCTGGGAAGGGTGCCCTATGTGACCGGTGTCTGTGTACCTATTGACCTTGGAGTAGAATAGAGTTAGCTAGTAGTGATGTCTCTAGCCCTGTGTAAGGACGACTGAAATGCTTCGGCTCGAGCCATGTAGTTTTATCTGTCATTAGTTTTCAGACCTTTACAGCGAGACATTCATCTCCATATTACTTTATAAATGTTTTGAAATGGCACCTTTCTAGAGCAAGTGACAAAAGAATATGAATTATTTTGCATGTGCTAAAATGTTTTCCCTTCAAAAAACCTGTAAGTAAACCACTACCTAATATGTCACTTTCAACCAGGACTTGTTTGATACCTGAGCCTTCGATTAAATATCCAATGGTTCCAAACAAAGTTAGTTCAATGTGGAAGGACCCAAAACATAAAAAAATGCCAAAATCTGGTTTCTCCTGATTTTGAATCAAAAATGCTGGTTTTGCCACAGTGAGGTCATAATGAACGACACATGGATCTTCACACTCATATGCTACCTTGTGACACGTCTTTAGTGTTTCCAGAATCATATCATTCCAGGTTGGAGGCAAACTTATATTTTCCATATATCCTAATTCCCNCACGTCTTTAGTGTTTCCAGAATCATATCATTCCAGGTTGGAGGCAAACTTATATTTTCCATATATCCTAATTCCTGAATAACGGTGCAATCTTCAGTTGTTTTTTAATTTCATCCAGCTTACATTGGAGTGTTTTTTGACCACTTTATGGAAGTCATCCAGATTAAGTCTGTTATAAGATCTTCCCATATGTTTGTGACAGGAAGTTCTAACACTGTGGAGCAAAGTATATCGATCAGTTTAGTATTTTTTGGGTATGGCTCCAGAGTTTGCAAGTCAAATTGATAAGATCTAGACCTCGTCATAGAGGGGTGCTTGTAGTTACTCTCTGTTCAGCGTTGCTAGTGTCAAGTTCCATTACTAGATTTTCTGACAACAACTTGTTCTGAAAACAAATACCAAACGTATTGTGTAAAGTACTTTTACCTAAGAGTGTTTCAATATTAAAGTCGAAGTTATCCAAGGCCAATCCAGTAGCAAGGCCTGGAAGTCTTTTTATATTCTCAGATGCTATACTCGCTTTTTTGTCAAGTGAAACTGCAAGAACAGTCTCTAACTCTTCTGCTTTATGTAACAAATAGTGTCCCAAATGATTGATTATATCCATGAGTTTTCTACTTCTAGTTAAACTTTTCATGCCAAGGCCTAAAATTAAATGCTTCTTAGGCTTTATCTTACCATTCGTAGTAATGAAAATTGCATCCTGTATACAAGAGCTCACTCTCCTTCCTAATCTTTCGTTTTTAGGATTTACTGAGCCACCAGACAGTGTTCTAAAAAAGGTTTCCAGCAATTCAGGCATTTTGCTTTCACCTTTTATGATATCATCTACACTCAATGGATGTGATAATTTTGTTCCCTCAGCCTCAATTAGAATCAACCTTCTTAAATACAAAGCTACATCTTCTATTTTAGATTCTGTGGTAGATGAGTGCTGTCTTGCTAATGAAACAGCTTCAGTAGATGATAGTTCATTACTATATACAACAATTTCATCTTTGTTATTAACTTTAGTTGAACACAATTTTTTGTAAAAAAAATTTTTTAAGTTTCTCATGCAGTTTTTNCTATATACAACAATTTCATCTTTGTTATTAACTTTAGTTGAACACAATTTTTTGTAAAAAAAATTTTTTAAGTTTCTCATGCAGTTTTTGTGCTGAATAATTGGAATCATGTACTCCTCCTTCAGCGAGATAGGTTAAGTNTACTGAGCCACCAGACAGTGTTCTAAAAAAGGTTTCCAGCAATTCAGGCATTTTGCTTTCACCTTTTATGATATCCTCTACACTCAATGGATGTGATAATTTTGTTCCCTCAGCCTCAATTAGAATCAGCCTTCTTAAATACAAAGCTACATCTTCTATTTTAGATTCTGTGGTAGATGAGTGCTGTCTTGCTAATGAAACAGCTTCAGTAGATGATAGTTCATTATTATATACAACAATTTCATCTTTGTTATTAACTTTAGTTGAACACAATTTTTTGTAAAAAAAAATTTTTAAGTTTCTCATGCAGTTTTTGTGCTGAATAATTGGAATCATGTACTCCTCCTTCAGCGAGATAGGTTAAGTNTTTTTAAGTTTCTCATGCAGTTTTTGTGCTGAATAATTGGAATCATGTACTCCTCCTTCAGCGAGATAGGTTAAGTGCCCATCATGAACAACAGTAAGACACTGAGCTTTTTGTGGTTTAATGATGTGTGCTGTCACATACTCTACCGTTCGTTTAAATGCACTGTCATGTTTTTGTTTGTGATTGAAACTCTCCTTTTTATTGTTAGATTGTTGGTTTCCTCTGTCCAGTTCAACACGTTTTGCATTAGCTAAGTTGAGGTAATCTCTTTGGCAAGAGTTATGATAAGATACTTCTTTGGCGATTAAGTCTAGATCGCATATTGTTATTAATAATTTGTCATCTTCTAAAATATTGGTGGCATCTTTAATATGGTTTTCAGAGTTTCTTGTCTCACATGTAGTTAATTGTTCTTATTTCCCTTTAATCTTTCTCCTCAATTTTCCACAAAAAATGCATTTTCTATCAAATACTCCAGTGAATTATATTACTGGTACGCTTTGTTCTGAATAAATCGAAGACCTCAGAGTATGTTCAACTGTTGAAGATTCTATATCACTGTCAAGTTTCGGAATAGCAGTAATATTTTTATAACACACACTGTAATAACAATGTTTCAGTAAATCATAATGTTCAGGAAGATTTCGACACACTTCGGAATACTTGAATCTATTTGAGTCCTTAGTCTTGTATTTGCTGCTTCTTTGATTCTTTGCCAGGAACTGCCTTTTATTTCAAAAAATTTTCCGGATGTACCTTTTGTGCCTATTATACACTGTTATCTTGCATCTGATATTTCGTANCTTTTATTTCAAAAAATTTTCCGGATGTACCTTTTGTGCCTATTATACACTGTTATCTTGCATCTGATATTTCGTACTGCTTCTTTTCTGTTACTTTAAAAAACAGACTCGAAACAAAATTAATGTGCATAAGAAACAAATGCTCATAAAATGTACACAGTTCAAATAAGAAAAAAAGTTCAAAAAGGACAAAACAAACTATGGCCTGCTACATCATCGCTCATAAGCATTTAAAGATATGAGCCTTAAACAGAAAATCTTTTATAACTTCTATAAATATCTTCTTAATCGTATGTTTTATGACATTATTAAATACCTCACAATCTTAGCAAAGTTTTAAAGTTTGCCAATTTTTTTATTTTCTTAATGGTTTAAGAGTTGTTGGGCTTTAAACATTCACTATGAAACAAAAAACTAGTAAAATGTAAGTTTCAGGCTAAATATCAGAAAACTATTACACTTACAAAATATATTCATATTAGACAAAACATTACGAACAATTAAAAAAAAAAAAAGGCTCTATGATGCTTTGTTTTGGAGCTATGTTCATTTTAAGTATTGTGTCACATGTTGGTACGGCAGCCATACTGATGACGTAATTTCTCGGACCCCCACCACCTGCCAACCTTAAGAAAAGCCTTTCTGAAGACTGTAGGTTATGGGTAATCTTAAGCACATAACAAAGTTTATGATAAACCGGGGGTAAATAAAAGTGGTCTATCTCTTGGTCTAAAACTAATTTAATGAAGGTTTTCAAAGAAAAATTGTTCTGTCATTCAAAACTATTTAAACAATTACTTGAAAAGTTACTGAATTTTCTGTAGTCTTGCATCAAGAAATATTTTAGTACAGTTCGTTGATATCATTGTGCCATGGCTAGCGAGCATGAAGTGTACCTTAATCTGAACAGGACACCTGGTTAGTCCGCACAAAGGTTTAGCTCTAAACTTTTTAATCTCCTGTACCAAAAACTGAAATGAAAATTGAGTTCTTCAAATCAAAATACCAGAATTTAGGTGAACATATTGGATTTTTTATGCACAATCCCTTGTAGAAGATAAAATACTCATCTGTAGCATCATATATGTCGCTGATATCAACTAAATCTGGCGTTTGGGATTTGTTTTTACATACCCATGCACAGTTACTGACTTTGAGATCCCTCTCAACCCCTCATCTCTCCTATGTTACAATGAGCAGTCATGTTATGAATTTCATGAAAATTCAAGCAGCAAAAATTATGATTGACTGCATTCCATGAAGTTCAATTTGAGACTGTAACACCTTTAAAAAAANAAAATTCAAGCAGCAAAAATTATGATTGACTGCATTCCATGAAGTTCAATTTGAGACTGTAACACCTTTAAAAAAATGCTATTTTTATCTGCTACTGTTGACAGCATTAATTTCCAATGTTTTGACATACTTAATATTTAATTTCNAAAAAAATGCTATTTTTATCTGCTACTGTTGACAGCATTAATTTCCAATGTTTTGACATACTTAATATTTAATTTCATATTCTTTGTTTATATGTGGCAGCTACTGTTTTGATTACTGTTGTTTAATTTTTTATTTTAATGGCAAGTATGTGTGCAATCAGAATTGTATGTTTAATGATTGTAATAATTATTTTTGGAAGTCTTTCTGAATTATTACAAAGATGTTTATGGATGGAGATCACGAGCTAAGAGCAATCTGTTATTTGGTTGTCTTGATAACGCATCATGAGTGATGCTTTAAGTATGTAATTAAATAGGATTTTAGCCATCTTGTTTCCACCAGGAAGGACACAGACCCACTGGGTTTCGGCATGGTAGGCATTTCATTTGATTTTATTAATTTTCCAATGAGTATGCTATATTAATACAGACTTCCTGATGGGGGAAGACTTGCATCAGTTTGATATAAGAAGTATGTTTGTACGTGCTTCCTATACGTTTATTTATTTTAATTCAAATTGTAACTACTGCATAGTGTTAATTTAATACTGAATGAACTGTATAAGGTGTACCACAGGCCCGAGAGCCTGAATTAGGGAAGATGCTGCAGACATACTGGCATTAAGGAGGATGCCTAGCAAGTCCAGCCTATGTGTTTTCTTCAAGATTATCCTTTGAAATAGTATTTTCAGCTAAGTAATTAAAGTATTTGACTGCAGAGGCAACTTTGAAACTTATTTGATTAATTTTCAGAAATTTATTGAAGCATCAGAGACACATTCTTTCACACTAATTATTTAAGTTGCTCAACATTTGCATGCGGAGCTCTTGATAGCTTCTCATGTATGCCAGAACTAGTTTGCGAAGAGACAGTATAAATATTTTTATTTTTCAAGATTTAATAAACTTAACCAGAAATAAATTCATTTGAATTTTAAAGAGATACCATCACAAGAGAGGCTAAACTTACAGTAAGGCCACACAAATCCAAAATNTAAATTCATTTGAATTTTAAAGAGATACCATCACAAGAGAGGCTAAACTTACAGTAAGGCCACACAAATCCAAAATCAGTTTAAAGGTTACACTGATAGCATAATGGTTTAGCATAGATCATTACCTCCTTAAATCACTGGTGTCAGAATTAAATGTTTTCATTGAAATTAAATCTCACATATTTTTCCTAAGTCACTTCGGATATTTTTTATTTCTGTAGCTTACTGTAGATTGGTTATAAATTCTTACCAGTGTTCATGTATGTTGTTTGCAGTCAATTGAGACCATCTGGGACTTTTGTTCCTGAGACTCTCATTTATGTGTAAGTGAGTTTATGTTGCTGTAATCTGTCCTGTTTAACCGGGCGTATTCAAACTTCAGGTCAGAACTCTGTGTTAGTATTGAAAAGCAAACTGGTCCAACCCAGTCCTACATACTATATTATATTCTGTACACTCTCACAACAATAACACTAGGTGGTATTCCAGCAGTACATTAGATAGAGTACACAGTGTTACAGTACAGAGTTAAATGAAAGTTTAGTGTACCAAGTGGGGCCCAGAGCAGAGCAATTCACGATACATTAACACTGAATACTATGTTTGATAAGGAGGCAGCACCTCACTCATTACAATCTAAGAAACATTACACCAATCAATTAACGAGTTTTGGAATACGTAACAGAGATGGAGGAAATAACACGGGTAACAAATTTGACAGGGGAAGAGGCTACAGACAGTGTACACACAGAATCACCACTACCAGAAGCAGGGAACACAACTACTGAGCCAGTACAAACCACATCTACTAGTACTCCTAGCATGAGCCAGGGCAACATAACCTCTGATATAGTACAGCATCTTGCTCTAATGATGGGGACACATCTCGAAGAACACACTGCTGAACTGAAGGAACATGTAGTTGAGCAAACCAAGGAAAACAGAGGACAAATTAAAAGGCTTGAGAAAAACTTGCAGGGACAAAACAGTGATATTTAACAACAGTTAACACAACTAGCAGACTGTGTGGACAGCAAAATATCCCAGGTGCAAACAGAATTAAACACCATGAGAAGAGAAATGGCAGCCACCGGGGAAGTAGTTGAACAGGTTAAGGAGCAGTATGCTGTTCAAGTTAGTGCGGTGGAACAACGTATTAGTGTGCTGGAAAATAGGCCTACCACTGATGTAAATCCTGGACATGTTAATGAATTGGTTAGCAGCCAACTTGATTTCATTAGCAATCGTCTAGAACATAGGTTAGGGCAGTTCGAGAAGGCTAGTAGTGTGGGGCAAGCCAGAGTAAACGACCAGATATCTGAGGTCAAGGAGAAGGTCAACAAGCTAGGCCAAGTAGTTGCAAGCTTGCAGAACTTGCAAATCTCCACAAACACTGCAAGGAGTGAGGAAATACATTCTGGGGACACTACCACCTTACAGCCAAATTCACCACACCAAGCTGCTTGTGTGCTAGACACACCACAAAACCTACATCCTGCAGCATCTATGAGTACACTGTTACATCACCCTTCAAAACTGTGGCCTGAAAAGCTACCCAATTTTGAAGCCAACGTGGGACAAAACCCCATTAATTTCCTACTCCGGTTTGAAGACTATGCTAACCTATTTGTATTACCGGACAGTGACATGTTGTCTAAACCTAGCCCTACGCTCAACTGCATATTATTGTTGGGGGAAGTGATGAGACCAACGGTAGCGACCTACTCAGAATTCAGACAGAAATTCATGGAGTACTTTTGGAACAAAAAATCCACGGCAACCTGAGGGCTCAGCCACATGCAGAGAGATTTTTCCCAGGCAGAGGGAAGAGCCTGGAGGCACATTTGTTTGTGGTATACGAGAAGTCCTGGCACATGACCCCACCAATCAGTGAAGAGTTTATAGCCATGGTGCTGCACCAGCTCCCATATCGTTATCAGACACACTGGACAGGGTGGCTCGATAGTAACCTAATTTCCTTCAAGGAAGGCTTGCTAGCGTTCGAGCAAATAGATTGCTTACAAAGGATACAGTCTAGCCGGGAAGGGGAAAGACCAAACCAGGCAACCAGCACAGAGAATACTGCACAGAGCCCAGCAGAATCAGGATCCTAAAATTAACACTTACCACCTGCAATATTTTCAGCATTACGGAATTCCAAATCAAGATTACTAAAGGGATGGCCAATGCTCGTACCAAGGCCATAAATACTACTGAAGTAGGAGGTACAATAGAGGGCGAAGATACTATTATGCTTGGGAGGCCGACAGCGATCAGGAAGGTTACCGATCGGGCCGTGACAAGGGACACAGAGAAGGCGGACAAACAGATTACAGCGGTGGCCACCCTTTTATTGCCAGCAACTTCGTTACCATAGGGAATTATGGGTGTTTGATACTGGTTTATTGAGCAGTATGACCTACAAAACAAAAATGGTCCCATTATTGCAACTGACTATGACCCACCGTTTACTGTGAAATTTCAACTTTTAGTTAATCAAATTTGTATGTTAATTCTTAATTTTTTGTGACTGCTATGTAACGTCAGATTGTAATTTCTCAATCATTACTTCTAGCACCTCAGTTCCTTGTGTCTGTTGTCAAATTTCATTTTTTAAGGTCTAAATTCCTGTTCTTACAGTAGATATTTCTGTTTTTATTTCTGCTGTAAGCCCCATGGTAGCTTCCATTAAAACTTTCATGTCGAAAGCCTGTGTTGTAGTTTTAGTGAGTGACACATTAAACTGCTCAAACAAAGTTTTGTATCAGAGATTTATTGCACCACAAATACCATAACATATTCCCTTTATGCAAGCATGTTGCAAATGCATGTTTTAGAAAACAACGCAAATGTTGCAAAAAGTTTCATGTTGTATCATAACAATAAACAAAATACACTAGCTGTCTGTCTGTTTGGGAAACACCATCGTTCTCTTCACCTATATTGTCACTCTCCACATTGATCAATACAGTGTGTAACCTCCTCGAGAACTCACAAGATCCCTGATGCACAGAGGCATACTGAGAATGAGGTTATCCAGTCGCTCTTGTGGCAAGTTGTCCCATTCTGTCTGCGTGGCCAACATCAGCTCGTGTACATTGTTGGGTTGTTGATGGCATGCTTAAATGGCAGCTTTCAGAAGGTCCCAGCCATGCTCAATGTAGTTCATATCTAGACTTACTGCTGGTCAATACATTCTTTGAATACCAGCTTGCGGACAGTATTGATCAACGACTCTTGCACAGTGTGTGTGCAGGCATTATCATCTGCCAGCAGGAACATTTCACCAAATGCCTGTCGGTAAGGGTGCACACAGTCTGAAGGATATCTGTGATGTACCACCGAACTGCCATTGTGCCCTCAATACGAATGAAGGGCGTTCGACGTCCAAGTAATATTCCTGCCTAGACTAGGATTCCTCCACCTCGGTTTGCATGGACTTCTTGCACAGCACGATGCCTCAACCATTTACCTTCTGGAATCTGGCCTAAAACAAATCCTTGTCTCATCAGTGAACAGAACATGGGACCATTCTTCAGCAGTCCACTATTGATGATCCTGTGTCCATTGCAAGCGGTTCTGTCGATGTTGTCTGTTGTGATAAGGGCATCTCATGGGTCTCCTATCATGTACGTCTCCCTCTCAAAGACAATTGTGCATGGTCTGGTCAGAGATTTATACATCAAAGGCTGCTCGGAGACAATTTCGTATCTCCCTTGCTATTGAGGTATTGTTCTGGGATGCATTAATTCTCACATAGCGGTCCTGAGCAGGTGTTGTGATCCTCGGGCGACCAGATCGGGGTTGATCACTAACATTACTAGTCTCTATGAATCATCTCCAGATCCTAGACACATAATTTTGTGACACACCCACAGTTTAATCAATTTTACATTGTCCAACACCACTTTGTACGAGAGAAACAATTCTATCATGTTGCAATTGTGTTATTGTGTGCCGTGGCATAATCCGATAACTTTTGCAGTCAAACCCTCATTAACATTCGCCACATCGCTGAATGTAAGCAAGTTGACATTCGTCTATCACAGAGACAGCGCACCAAAAGTGAACTACAGTCCAGTGGGACACATACATTCTGACAAAAATGCTAGAAAATTGTGTAAACATTATTGTAGAAATGCATTCAGAGTAATAATGTTGGAACATTCATGACTTTTCATTTGTTGCAAAACTTTTTTTGAGTAGTTTATTTGAAGCAAAATATAATTCCGATGCTCTATTATCTGATAATGCAACATTATCTGCTCTGCCAATTTCTTGTGTACTTGCAGTTGATGTGCTAATTTCCTTACTGGTAACTGAATCAGTTTCACTTCCATTATTTTCTCTAACAGAGAATAAATATGAACAATTATGTTAGTGAAAACATGTAAAAAATAGGTTTGTTTCACATCTTTGGTGGCCATCTTGTAATATGTTCGTAACATAAGAGGGGAAAATTTTTTCTTGATAGTGCCCCTCAAAAATCATGTACAGAATATTTTAGATATGATAACATTTTGTAAGCCCCATGTTGTATGCACTTGGACTATGCGATATATTAATACATAATTAGTGTTTATGGAAATGAATGGGAAAAATATAAGATGAACACTATAGAACATTTCACACACAATAAACCATTTTTAAAAATAACAGACAAAATGTACTCAAATACATTTAACATTGGTAAAAGACAAGGAAACATTGAAAAGTGCACATTGACCCTTTAAATAAATAAAAGCAACACATTAGCTTTCATAACATGTACAGTAGGACATTTTTGCAAACATCTATAGTAATTTCCACCTCAGATAATTGCGGACTCACAAATTTGTAATATATGGAGAATTTGAAATAATTTAGTAAACATACATACATTTTGAGCATTGAGATTATTTAGCAAAAGTTTATGAGCATTGAGCTAATGAAAAAGTAGAAAAGGGCAGAGAAGCAAAACTAGCCGGAAAGAAGCAGAAGCCAGGAAATAAAATTATGCTCATACGTGCTGGAGAGCAGGAGATAAGGCAAACAGCAATCTGCCAAACTCTAACCCATCCCTGCAATTAGGATCTCTGAAAGAAGCCCAAAAAAAAACTTAATCACTAACCTTTAATACTGTGAATTTTGGAAATGAAAACTTCTCTTATATAATTACTTATCTGAAGAGACAAAGAAGAAACCACTAATGCAGTAACATGTTGAAGACTCACACTTTCACTAATTGGGTGCCATTTCCCCCACCCTTTCATTCCGGCGCTGCTCCATACTCACCTCATTTCACCCTCATCGGCGTTCAAGACCTCTGTTAAGAGGCTGCAAAATAGCTAAATTATATAATAAATAATAAAAAAAAACAAGAGATCCACCGACTTCATCCTGTAATCAAAATTTTTTCAAGCACCGCTACATAATCTTAAGTCTTGTTTGTGCTGTAGCTGAATGTCAAATGACCACTATAACAAGTGTCTACCAACGTTTAGTAGTGTGCACCTACATTTGAAAAATGGCCACTAGATGGCTCTGGCAACCAGAAACAACAGTTGACAGTCCTAGGGCATTTTTAATGTGAAATCACACTTTTAAATCTGCAGACACAACTTGAAATCAGTTACCTCATGTGGGACAGGAATAAAGTACAACATACCTTGCCTGGCAGCGACATTCTAAATAATGCAAAAGTGTTAACTGACATCTGGTGTAAAATTACACTGCAGGATTGGCAAAGCTCAATAGCCAGATTTTGGGTGAAAGTAAATTATCCAGAGCATATACAAACATAAGAGGTCCTAAATAAAAATTTAATAAATCCACCAAATCACTGCTCTTTTCATGCTATTTCTCGCTCTTTGCTGTTCATGCTACCAGAAGCACATTTTTGATTTGTTGTTTGTATGGCAGGAGCACTGCTCTTTCTGCTCCGTAAGAACAGCTCTTTCTGCTCTTACTTGTCGAGGTGGAGCAGAAAGAATAATGATGTTACTGCCCAGGCTACAAAAACATAAACAAACTGTCAAATGACTGCATGTTTGGTAAGTCAGGAATTTGGGATAAAGTTTTTTGGAAGAATTATTGATTAGACTTATCATAAAACATAGTGGTATGCAGAAATGTTTGGTCATCAGTGTGCAGAAATATTTGGTCATCTTGTAAAGTGCGTAGAAGGATATTTGGATCAAATACCATCCGTACAATATCTGTAACTTCTTGTCTTCACTCTGTTGGCCAAACAAAACACATGCTCGTACACTTGTCATTTGCATTGTCAGGTTGAGAGCAGCTGCTCCTTGGAAAAATGTCACATGCTCTTGATAGCAGAAGTAGCAAAATGCAAACAACCTACTATCTCTGTAATATGAAATATTTCTACCTAAATAAAAATAATATCCTCAAAATGAATAAACATTGATGTAATAAAATTATTAAAATTAATCATGAATATTGAGAAAATTACAAAAACATGTAGATAATGAACCAATTGCTTATTTTACTTGCCAAAAAATTAAAGCTTTATGGTTATATGTTAAATCAAATGAAATATTGTTAAAATCTTAGTATCATAACTATTACCACAATCATCTGTCATTAAAATCAATATGAATTACATATGCATTATAAGAATACATGCTAGTGATCAAAATATAAATCTGTGAAATCCATTGTTTTATTTACAAAAATGCTGGTAGACTTACCTAACAAATAAATCACATGCTTTTGTGTTTTAAAAATATCTGAGATACATTTTAGGGATGTTTCGCAGATCTTGCAAAATTATAAGAAAATTCCAAGTTTTTGCTTAAAAAATCATGTAATGAAATTGTTGTTTGCCTTTTAAGGAATAAGTTCTGGCAGTATGTACAAATTTCTAAAGTATTTTAAATTTTGAAAAGGGAATCTTAAATTAATTTTGTGAAGTTAAAGTTGAAAGCAGAAAATTATAGTGTGGGGTAACCATAGTATTTTTGATAATGGCACCTTAGGCATTATATATTATTTGCAGAATTTTATTACTTCTTAATTGCATGAGTATTTATTTGTATCTGAAAGAACAGTTTTTTATATATTTTATATAACTATTTTATATACATTTTTTTAGTAGTGATTAAAATAATTAAACTTCTATTTGTATTGTTTTCGTTGTCATAACACCTCTGTTCTAACTTACCCTTGCATTATGTGCTGCATAGAGTATTTTAAATAAAAGGATTTTGTCTGTTTTTAATTGGGCTTTTTTGTTGGTTCCAAGGGATACTGGAGCTAGCTGATGATTTTTGCGATGCTCGGGCTGTGGGCTCTTTTGCCATAGGTGCTTAAGTGCTTAGAGCCCAGGATCATAGGCCTCTACTATCACTTTACCTGCAAGAAATATAAAGAAAATACAATAAGCTTACATAATCAGAGAACAAATTAAGGAGCTGACAATATTTCTGTCTTCATCATCCCTGACAGCAATATTTTACCATCTCATGTTATCTCAGTGTGAACAGCATGGTTTTTCTAAGTACATCAGAACCAAGTAATGAAAATAATTGTATGATATGTACAGCTAACGTAAAAATTTGGAGTGTTGTGTAAATATAACGCAAAAATATTTGTTATATATAAACACTTTCTTTTATATTTTCTCTTAACATTTATACTGACATGCCATAAGTCATTGGAATACAGGTTTAGCTAGCATTGTATAGGCCCTCCTCTAGTCCAGCAAAGTGCAGCATCTCTTCATGGGCATTGATTCCAGAAGTTGATGAAACACCTGTGGAGATATATTTACCCATGCCATCTGGATAGCTACCCACAGCTTCCTGATATTGGGTGCGAACGGATTGCCTCACCGTGTCCCATAAATGCTCGATGGTGTACAGCAGTAGTTCAAACTATCCGCCGTGAAAGGCAATGTAATGCCATGACTAGCCCAAACTAATTCTCATAATGTCAGAGCACAACTGATACAGGTCTGGGCATTTCCAAGATGTCACGGTATGGTGGCATTACCGACTCTTACCCTTACATACTGCTATATCATGACTTCTGGTATGTCAGTGTATCTTACATTAGGGAAAGTAAAATGATGGTTAATAAATGCTGAACATAGAGGTTTGATTTTCTTATGTGAGTGTGATAAATATCTTGCTCAGTTTTAATGTTCTTTAGTATAAGTTGATTTTTTTAAATATCATTAATTATATACATGAAGAAAGTTTCTTGTTGACACTGTTCTATAAATAATTATTGTAGCAAAAATGTTAGCTATAATTTCAGCAAATTTTTTAAAGTTTATATCAATAAATGTTAATCACATAAATTTTAGGTGTGAAAAATATGAGTATGTCAGTACTTAGTTTTGCAATATGTGCAATATTTTTGGTGCAGGTCTAGTTGTGAAGACATTCAAAAGTCTAAGTTAATGTTAGTTTAAAAATTTGATAGTAAAAATATTGCAGTTACTGCAAAAGAACTATAGTTACTTTTTGGTGAAAATTTGCAATGTTATTAAATTTTTACCATTAATTTATCACCTTTTACTTGTAAAATAGCACAATTTAGAAATTCAGCTCTGTTTGTAGAAAGCTAGGTATTTTGAGCTATGTTACTATTAATTTTTTGGAGAGTATGATATAATTAATTTTATTTTTAGTATTTTCATTCTTTTTAGAAATTACCTGAAAATTTGGACTGTACATTAATTGAAAACCAAAGGAAGATATTACAGCAGCAGCTCGAAGTTGTCTCAAATAAAGTCCTACAGCTTATTTTGCAGAAGCAAGCTGTGTGTAATGAAGAATTTGAAAGGTATTTTAACTAATTGTTACTGTATGTTGGTTATCAGTTTGCAGAAAACCCTGCCATGATGTTATAGTTTTTGTGTCCCATAAAATCACAGCTAAATCTCACTTTCTTGCCAAAACAGGGAGGATGTATTGGTCAGACTTCTTGCCTTCCACCCCGCGTTTGATTCACAACGGGTCACTCCTGATTTTCTCATGTGAAAGATATATTGCTTTTGGCCATTTGAATTACTTGGGGTAAGCCTGTTTCCCAACAATTGTGTTCCTTCACTGCTTCATCTTCATCTCATTGCACCCCCTGTTGACACTGAAGACCTCATTTGATAAGCATTATCTAAATCTGTCAGCCCCCTTTCCCTAAATACCAGTAACAAGGAAAAATGTTAGTGGCATGACTTTGTGCAGAGAAGCAAGAAACAAATAAGTACAAGTTTAATAGTACCATGTACAGTTTTCATTATTTACATGAAAAATGCTTTAGTAGAAAATTTCCTATTTTTACATTTGTACTTAAATATGCACAAGATGTAAAATGATTAAATTGGACAGATAAGTACATCTGTTTTGTATTTAGTAAACATTGTCGCTACTGTCCCCTGAGTTATACAGGATGTTGGCTAGTAGGGTACTGAGTTACTGTACTTTGGTACAGACTAAGGGCACCTATAGTTGTTGCATAAGGGGTGAACAAACACTTGTATTGTTTTAGTTATCACACAAGTCTTTTATTTTACTGAAAGTAACATGGGTATTTACACACAGACACACACACGAGACCTAGTCCCCCCACATGTTGTGGGCCTGAAGGGCAGGTTGGCAGAATGCTATATGTCGGGGGAAGTTGCTTGATTGGAGACTTATTTTTACTTATCTGCGACTGCGACTTTTGATGAGTTGGTGTAGCTGGGTCAGCCCGGCGTCCATTCTCGGAAGTCCGGGTTTGGTTTACCGGGACTTATGATGTCTCTGTGTTCTCTGCTGACTGTTCCCGTTGGAGAGCTCATCTGCGTCGACGTCCGTAACGATCCGGCTTGCGCTCCTGACTTCTCTGCCTCGTGCTGAACAACTGACTACTTTCCCAGGAATATACTCATAAGTTATCGGCACTTCTACACAGATTCTCTCGGAAATCTACATATACTGTCTCGGCTGTTCCTAGGTTCTCTCCCCGGTGACGTCACAATTGACTGACTGACTGACTGACTGATTTGCTTCATTGCCATCCGGCGCACGACTCTCATCGTGGGGCCTCTTCATTATGAGGCTACCACTCGTCTCGCACTGCGTGTCCTGACTTGGTTTGTCCCGGAACTCTACACATACTGTCACGGGCTAACTGACTGAACATCACGGACTCGGCCTGTGCCGGGTCCGAACCCAGGCCTGGTGATATGACTGACTCACCCGACTGCCTCGTGTGTCTTGGCGTGACTGGCGAACAACTGACTGACTCCTACATCACTCTCGGCGCGGGGAGCTCACTGCTCCGCCTCCCGTCTCGGCTACTGAACAACTGACTCCTGTCTCGGATGACGATCAACTGGCTCGGCCGGGGTCCGAACCCTGGCCTGGGGATATGACTGACTCTCGTGCTAACTGACGCCTCCGCCTCGCATTGAGGCTGCCGAACAACTCCTTCCCGCCTCGGCTGATCAACTGACCCCTGTCTCGGCTGTGCTCGTGAATTTAACTCGTGCGCAGCTATATTCAAGCTACATTTATCAGCTATTTCTCGTGAGGGAATTCGGGAGTTCCCCTGTGTAACTCAGGCGTTTTTGTGCCTGATTTTGTGTCTCGTCAGCGGCTTCTGAGCTCCAACTAGGATGGAGGAAGGGTGAGGGTGGGGTCCCGGGGATTCATAAGGAGCTGTGGTCTGCACTAATTCTGGTCTGGACATCCCCTGTTTCCTTCGCCGAGGGCCGCCTATCAGCTATTTCTCTTGCGTGGCTGAAGGGTCTTCCCCGAGGCATTCGCCTCGGGACATCCCCTGTTTCATTCTGGCTTCGATTCTTCGCTGAGGGTGAATCCCTGGGTTGAAAGTTTTGTGGACAGCTGCCTATCCTATAAAGCGACATGCGTCAACATTTTGGCAGATTTTTTTTTTCAAATCTACATTTGTTGTGAAACAGTGTATTACGATCCAACCACAAAATTAACTTGAAAGGAATCAACGTTTACGTGAAAATATGCCATCAACAGCACAGCTTTATTTTTACAAAAAACAACTCTGAAACAGGGAGAAGTAAACAGAATAATTTTTTACAACCTTCATATAGGCCTATACGTCTTCATCAGGGTGGGAAGTACTAATCATGAGTTAAGCTGACCAGTTGTAACCAGAGGTAAAGTAGCTAGTCTCAAAAAGGGCTAGGCCTAATCATAATATATTCTTGCTGGCAGTTAAAAGTGTGCATGTGCATTTAATTAAAAAGGGTTGCAGGCAGTTGAGGCAATTTTGTAAAACATGTTTGCAAGCTATTAGCAATGTTGTATTCAAACCTCATTGTGTGGTAAAACATTGTACAACGATTTACTGTAGTTAAAAAAAATTTCTTGGTTCAATAGCTTAGAGTAAATTATTATTATTATTATTATTATTATTATTATTATTATTATTATTAGTTGGCATTAGTTGTTCTTTATAAAAAAATTTTTGTTTTAGGATTTTGGAAATTCAGAAGGAACTGCAAACAACTTTAAGAGTGTGCCGTGAAGGTAGAAGCTATTTAAATTCAGCAGTTCGCCAGTTTACCACAGCAAGTTTGGGCATTTTAGCCAACTACCACAAGAGGCAGCAAGTGCAAAACTTGTTGCACTCTTTTCGTACTATAAAAACCTTGGTAAGTGTAATGATGTCTTTAATTATGTAATATTTTTTTTAACTTTCCTCTATTGATTTTACTTAGCAATAACTTACAAGGACTTTATCAGGATTTACTTCATACTATATTTATGATTGACAAAGAAATGTAATGGACATTTGTGCAGTTGAGAATGGCAATGCCTTTATCATGATGAATTGCAGAGGTGACTTTCTGTATTAAGTGGTGCCATCATGTCTTGGCTCCCCACTCAGTGTGCCTTGGAGCACCCTCAGAAAGGGAGTAGTGGGAGAAACAACTGATGCTTCATCTCATTTGTATTAATATTTTATAAAATGTTATGTTTGTCCACATAGTCACATTTTGAACTCTTATTTTAGAAGTTGTGGGTTTGTTCTCAACCAATTGCCCTGGTAATATTTTCCCCAAAAGGTTTCTGGTAGAAAGGCTCAAAAATGTTATCACATTTAACAAAGCTAATAAGCAATGATCGTTCTAAATAACTGAAAACTCAAACTTGCCATTTACGTTCTTTAACCAGGAAGGGGCATGGATGGGCAGAACAATTTTTAAACGTGCTTCGATCATCACTTTGTGCCACATGTGTGGGAAGACTTGAATTCTAAGTATTGTCTAGAGGAGATAGTGCTGCTGCTATACAGTGAACCCTTCCAGCCAGCTGCAAATATCCTGGAATCTTGACATATGTATACTTGTGCAGTCTTTATCAGACTTTACCAAGGCCTGCATTATAATAGTGAAATCACTGTACAGAGGTTTCCTTCTCCAGAAGTAAATTAATGGAAGTACTGACCTAGAAACATTTTTTAAGCAGTTAATTGTGTTGTGTGCAATTTAGGAAGTATCAAAGTCTTTGGCAGATGATCAACCCTACAGTATTATCATATCCCTAGAAAAAATAATATTTCCTGTCATTGAGTTTCGAGTACTATTTCAATGTTCAAGATGATAAATTTTCAGCAGCTCATTTTCGTGCTGCTTTACAAGTTATGATAGACTGTGAAAATGTTGACTGCAATGCCATCACAGGATTTTTTTAAGTACCAAATGTAACCAGGTTATGAAATGGCGAGTGGTGGTGAAATTGATAGTGACAGAGGTGACGATAGTGCTCTTATCTAAGAAAAGAGAGTTACATTTCTACACTGGAACCTGCTTAATTGCCTTTACCAGGAAGATGAGACACTCCTACATGACAAGCTTATGGTACATAAAATATGTAGCAGAATAAGGGAACATTGGAACAGAATTATTTATATTACTCTTCTTTTTTAAGTGATGTGTCATTTTTAGTTGAGCATACTTTCATTAAAAAAATTTTTATGTTACATGTGGAATATTTTGATATGTTTAAAAAAATTACACTAATTATTGATGTGTGATTTGAGTTTCAAGCATTATACAATTCATTGGTTGATGATACATATGTGTAATGTGTGTTGCTTTTTGTTAAATAGGGTTGTGCACTGTAATAGTACAGTGATATTATGTTGGTCATTGCTCAACCATACTACTTTAATACAATGAATGGTGCTAGAGCTCTGCATGAGTGTATGTTTTTACAGCCTGAAATGAGTTTGCTTAAGCAAAGAAATCATGGGCTTTCTTGTACGCTTCTGAACAGTCATGCTGGTATTTCCAACTGCCATTAAATGTCATTACAGTAACATTATAAACACACACACACACACAGTGTATAGCATTGCTGATTGTCACACTTATTTTATGTCAAATTTTAAGTGCTGTGGAAGTGGTGAAAATTAAAACTGTGGTACAGATTCTTCATAAAAACCATCTTCTAAGTATATAAACACACAGTTTGTTTATTCAAAAATTATGGAACAATCATGGAGTTGTTTCTCATCTGAGCAAATTTAATATTTGTACTATTGTGTTTGCCATGTACAACACATTTTTATTTTTATTTTACTTACTTCCAGTAAGTTAAAACTGGACAAGCAGTATGCGTATAAAAACAAACATCAAAAGCATTTCATTTATTCGTCCATCAGAGACAACAAATGAGTAGAGTTTTCTTGTTTGGCCAATCTTAAAAAATTTTTATTATGAGTAAATTTGATGTTCTTTAATTACTTATCTTACACTGTTATTTTTTTAGACAAAATGAATGTGTGTCTTTAACTGATATTGTGTATTCAAACAATGTGTATTTTCATTTTAAACATTTGTATAGCAATTTGCTATGCAAATTAGTTTTTTTATAACATTTTACTGGTTTTACATAGCAGTTCAACAGTTTTATGCCACTTTTTTAAATCACGTTATTTAATTAAAAAAATTTATGAATTCAAATAGGTAGAGACAACTGTTTTTGGTGAAAATATTTCTATTATTTTGTTTGTTTTGTTGAGGTTATTTCAATATATTTTTCGCTACTATTTGTAAAAATTTCTTTAAAAATTACTGTGATTTTTAAAATCTAATATAATATTTCAAACAATAAAGTATATGTACAATTAATTTTCCTTCAGGAAAATATTAACTTGAAATGCTTGGTTTAAAGTATAAATGTTATTTTAATTGCTAAAATTCACAAATTCAACAAAAAAATGTATTATTCAATGTATAAAGTACGTGTGTGTGCATGTAAAATATACAGTTGATATTAATGTATAAAATAAAAACAAAGGCATCATTCACCATCTTGATTCCCTTACAGAATATAAAACTGTTTTAAAAAAATGTATTCATAAAAAGAACTATACTGCAAAAGATACATGTAAAAAAATTAATGCCACATTTTGCATTAGCCTAAAAATTGTGACTGCAAAAACTTAGGTCCTGTAACTTATAAGAACTGGTTAAACTTATTTATGTAGCTTTGTTTACATAACTTCTAGGTTATAAGTACATAAAGAAAGATTCCACTAAATATTTATTCACATTTACCGCCATAAAGGCCAGTTTGGTTGAAATAATGTATATATCCTTTTAGATTTCGGTTTTCTCCGCTCATGCTATTGAGGTTAGGGAAATGTTTAGTTGTGCCAGACCAATATTGCTAATGTGTGCAGTACTGTTGTTCTTTGCGTTTGTATGTTTACGGTACACATTTTCTCTTTATATTTTATTGTAATACTTGCACACTGCAACATTAAAATTAACTTTATTAAAAACTCAAAATTATCCCTTTGTAACTTACACTACCATATCAAAAACTTTAACATCCAGTTTAAAAAATTAACACATTTTCCAAATGCCATTTTAAACTGCTTTAACATCTCATTCAATACTGTTGAATGTTGTTCCGATGAGAGATTAATTTTTCAAACATTCTAAAAATCTATTCAGCAAAAAGATTGCAATCAACTGCCCAAAGAATGTTTTTTTTTTTGCCTGCTAGGTTATTTCGTAATTTTGCACCTTGCAAAAAACATATGTCCCTAAATATGGTTTTTACCTGTACCCATATATTTTTGTTTTTATAACTCAAAATATTTTACAATGTATAAAAATATTAACAAATTAAAGTGTGTAGCATTTTGCGATGCAAAATAACACGTCACAGTTGTGTCACAATTACATAGCAAAATGTGATGCTAAACAGTAAAAAATATATGCTGCATTCAAGACACTTTGAACCATTTAACAATAATCATAGGTGTGGTGCATATCAAGAGCAATGTTTTTTTTGTGTGTACATTTTATGTCTTGTAAATTGTATTGTTGTGTAAGATTATGCTTTTACATTTTGTGTTTCACATGAAGCCAAAAGAATATAAACCTATATGTGTGTGTACAACAATCAAAAATGTTTTTGATTTTCTTTTGAAATTCTAGTATAAATATGTAATTATTGGCAAAGAAAAACTCGTCTTCAGCTGATTGTTAATTATATTGTTGGACAAACAACCATAGTTGCCTATTTTAGAATACACTTCTAGCATTATTACAGATATTGATGAAATAACTGATTGAATTACCTGTTTTTCACAGTTTAAGCATAGATACTATAAAAGATGGAAACGTATCACTACGAAAGGTGTAGTTATTGACAAAATGAAACAGGTACACAATTTTAAGCCAAATTTGTTGTGATAGCATTGGACTTCTGTAAAGTTTCAAGAAATATTTGGTCTCTTTTCAGTAATTATTCATATGTGCTATGTAAAGGAGTCCAAGATCACAGATTATTTGTCTAGCAACATAATCCTTTGTCCTCCTTTTACTGGGTGTCTGTAGCAGAGGCAAATTTCACTCAGTGTTCAAGTTGCACATAAATGACAGTACAACATACATTCTGCAAGATCAAGAAAATTGTGATCCTCTGCATAGAGGCAGACCAGTCTTCATTCACTTTGTCATGCAGTATAAGGTACAGCTTTAGCCATCAGAGAACCTGACAATTGGTAAAAAATGTTCCATTTTGTTTATATAAAAAAATACTGAATATTACCTAAAACTGTACTTTCTTTGTAACACCAATATATGTCATACTGTGAAGTTTATACTGGGAGCAACTAAACTCAGTTTAGAGGTGGGGTTAAAGACTGTGTTTTAATCATTTCAGTAAAAAAAACACACGCACACACACACACACACACACACACTTCAAAAAGTCTTATTTTTACATGATTTTTAGCCTAGGTGTGTTAATTAATTTTCTTTGTAATAAATTATTGTAAATGTGAAGAACATAATGAAACATGGTGTATTACATCCTTGGTGTTGTGGGAAATAACGTGTGCAAAGAGGGGTGGTGCTGGGTGTGGCGAGCATGTGTTAATGGAGTCATGTGTGTGGTGCAGCACCGCACGGAGGAGCGGCTGCAGGAGCTGCTACGTGAGGGTAACTGCCCAGGAGCCATCAGCCTGCTGCTGGAGTGCCAGAGTGCGGCATCAACGTATCGGCACTTCACGTGCGTGGCCGCTCTCAGTGGCAAGCTGCAGGACACGCTTGTTATGGCCGAGGAGCAACTTGACCAAGCCTTGGCTCAGGTAAGCCAGCAAGTGCTACTTCTGCTGCTCATTGTTACTGTTTACTAGAGAAATGTTAATTTATATGCCTCTGTAGTGTAGTGGAATGGCCTGTTTAGATGGCCTATGTATAGGGCCACCCGATTTTTGCGAAAATATTTCCACGCCGGCTAGATTTAATTACCCTATTGGCACGTCAGCAGTTTTATTTTGCTCATTGGATACTTGTTGTTAGGAGACATTTTCTAACTCGAGTGGCCAATCAGAATTAAGTTACTCTTACACCGTTATATCTTATATCTGTGATTCGTGGGAAGACAGCAAAGATGCATAGCATGTGAATCATCCAACCACGACGAGAGTGAATATGAGCTAAACAGGTATGAAATACAACTGGCCTGAAAACTTTTCACAAAAATTGGTGGCCCTATCTATGTAGTTTGTGGAATTGTAAAACCAGTAATATCCTTTTCTGAAGTAACAAAAAATACAAAAGAAAATGGTGAGACATTCACGAAGCAGTACCTTGTCGTTATATATGATGGTGGTAATTATGTGTACAAATATAAGTTCAGTGGTATGCTTGTGAACATGAAGAAGCTTCTGCTGCCCTTAGCCATACAAAAGTTACAGTTTGCAACATCTCTCAACGACATAATTCAATCGCAGTCATAACTTGGAGATTGTGAAGACAAACCAATAAATTCAAAATATTAGTTCCAGATTTCCGCATGCGAGTGTTGTTGATATGCTTAATTTTCCAAGGGATACTTTTACACAACATGGTCTACATACGAATCGTAAGGGGAAATCTTTGGTTGCAAACTAAGATACTCAAGTTATTCTATACTAACCCTTCACCAAAATCATAGAATAGTAGCAGCTCATCATGATTAAAAAAACTAAACATTGGCCTTAACTGTTAGCTGAGTTGTATTATAGATTTTGCATCTTATAATAAAGTACTTCCTCTCATGTCTCAGTATATATTTGAGGTTTTAGTATAACTGACCACAATGATATGTTTAAACTAAACACAGAAATACATTATCACGATACAAGGTTTAAAACCAATCTGCACATACTGTAATTCTCACTTTCAACTTTTCAGAAAGGTATACCATGGTCAGCAATCAAATTATTCAATGTGTTACCAAAGAAACTGAAAAACATCTGCCTTAAAGATAGGAAATTATTTAAACTAAAAATTATTTTCTGTACACTTACACCTTCTGTTCATTTAATCAATATTTGGAGCCTTCCAACTTATGAACAAAGATATAATTTTTACCATAATATTGGTATATGTGAAACCATTCAATAATTGTTACTGAATCAAACATTTATTTCATTTATGATTTAAATTATGTAAAAAGTGTCATTGTGATGTATTGCTGTAATTATTTGTATGTTTATTAATAATGTATTGACTTTCTTAATTACTAGCTTAAAGTTTCACATGTTCTTTACCTCAACGGTATTGTAAAAGAGTGATAGGCTCCATACAATGTGCATACTTTATATATATATTTATATTTTTATATATTACTACAATTATAATCATGATTGTTGTCCATGATTGGGGGCCAGTTAACAATATCTTATAATGTAATTTGTGGTACTGACTGTGCTTGTGCTATACTATGNTGCATACTTTATATATATATTTATATTTTTATATATTACTACAATTATAATCATGATTGTTGTCCATGATTGGGGGGCCAGTTAACAATATCTTATAATGTAATTTGTGGTACTGACTGTGCTTGTGCTATACTATGTATGATTTGTACGAGGCGTGTCCATAAAGTAAGAGGACTGTTGGGCTGTCGTGCTGTGGGAATTTTTTTTTAAAGTTGGCAACACTGAGTGTAAGTCTTGGGGGAGGGGGGTATGTCTCCTGAATACAACGAGCACTGGCGACCCTCGTCAGTAGCAAAACTCACCTCGTAGTGCCCGTTTCTGTGAAATATGTCAATCAGACAATATGTGCATTCAGAACGATTAAATAGCCAACCCAAAGTAACTGGTGTTCAAAAAATGGTACTGTGAATATTTATGAGGATTTTGTATGACATTGTGATAAAATGTTTTATTGGTGTATTTTATGTGGGGACATAATTTCATATAATGTAACCTAAACATGTATATTTGTTATCTGTAAAATTAGTATTCTCAACAAGAATATTATGTTTTGTTTACAACTACATCATAATTTTAATAAATGTTTGGTACAATAAAGATTTATGCATGTGCAGAGAAAAATTGCACTTAAAATCATGGTTTTTAATTTGTAATTGCCATTTGTACTGAATGTGTGTGTGAAAATAATGCCAGATATGAGTGACCTTTTGGAATTTTATTAAGTGGGCAATACATATTTTTTAAAAATCTTTGTTTCATTATTTATATATATGTACATATATAAAACTAAACATAATTACAGAGACTGGATATGACATTGAGGCCTCTAACATAGAAACCATTTATATCACTATGAGTGTGCTTATCTTTCTGAATTGTACAACTTGGATAACTTATTTTACACATGCTTTTCTGTAGTTGTAAATTTCTCTGTAATCATTGGATGAGTATTTTCATCTTGCACATCATTTATTTATGTGTTATTGATGAGTTGATACATTTTATCTAAAAAAAATTTACATTCCATAAAAAATTGTATAATTTTTTAGTTTGTATAGTGGTCTTCAAAATACAATATTTTCTGATTTGCTATATATTTTTGTGTACCTTTACACTTGAATTTGGCAACTAAGTGTAGTTGACTTAGTAAATGTGATTTCATGTTAAACTGTTGAAAGTTAAATCTGAAAAACAGCATGTAACGCATCCCTCTTATATGGATGTTTATGCACAAGTGAATAAGTTTTAATTGTTGGACAGTTTCACCTTACCCTATTACGCTTTGGGTTATCACTATACGTGCAGAAAAATATTCCTGTTTCCTCAAAATAAACAAATTGCTTTTTGATTTTCTGAAAATTTTTTAGTAAAGGTTGCGACCTTCACTTATCTGGTTGGGGATCAATGACTGTGAATTTTGTCAGAATTTATGTGTATATCAATATGCTGAGTACAAAGTTCATAAAAGTATCTATCAATTTGGTTCTAAACTTTCCCAAAATGTATCATTTGAGCATGTGGAAAAATGTTGCAATATTCAGAGATGTCTGTAGGTTTGTTTGCTAAGCAGACACTTGTATTTCAGGTGTGCAATCACTTCCGCGCTGACCACTATAGCAAAGTGCAGGCAGCTTACAGGTTGCTTGGAAAAACGCAGATGGCAATGGATCAGTTGCATATGCACTTCACCTCTGCCATTCACAACTCTGCGTTCAATGTGGTGCATGGCTACGTGGAACTGTGCTTTGTGCAGTCCTCTGGCGAGTCTCAGATGGTTTTGAATAAAAAACAGTTTCGTGAACTCTGCAAGGTAACGTATACTGTTATTTAAATATTTTCTCACATAAAATTCTGTTAGGTTTTGTATGTATTAATTAATATAGAAATGCATCATCTCTGTGTAATAAAGAACTGTGATGTACAGCTGTCATGTCTGACATTGTGTTGCACTGCCAGTGTTGTTTCAGATAATAATCAGTTTTGGGGTTTGAATGTAACCGTAGATACATTTGCTCATATTTGTAATATTCATTGGCAACATTATGCGCATTGCCAAAATGCCAAAAACAAAATGGTGAATTAACAAGTAACACGATTGCATTACTAATGGACAGATGTCACATTTTTTACAAACTTGATAGTTTTGTCTAAATACATTCTTTGGACATAGACCCATCAGTTCAATTTAAAAGGACTGTAGTAATACCCACAGTAATAGTTGGAAATAACCATACAAGTTAATGATTTAAGTTGAAGGATGGAAGTCATGGACTCTTGCTCTTCTAACAAAAATTACACAGTTTTTATTTGAAGCTGGCAGCCCTGCATAAACATAACAGGAGTTGATGTGTAATATTTCAATAATATTTATTTATTTATTGTTGACTTATTTGTAACCAATGTAACATCACATTTGTTGAAATTTGCTCGGAATAAAAATTGTACATTGTCAAAATTTCTTTTCAGTCTAACAGACAAAAACAGATTCAAGAAAATAGAGCATCTCTATCCAGGTCAGAGGTCATAGCTTAGATTGTGATAGTGATTTCACCATTATGAAAAAAATGTGTCTATAAACATGATCAAATTTACACAGTACTTCAAATCACTGAATTAATAATTCATTCTTATGCCTTTCTTAAATTAACTGTTGTTGACGCACGTCCAACAAGTCCAGTAATTTACAGTTTCAAAAACCTGTGGCAAAAATATCATATAAATATCCTGTATCCATTGAAAGTGCAAGAGTTTGATAACAAAGTATATTTTGGTGCAGTAAGCAGATGTCATCATTTCATCTATGACCCGACAACACCCAGGGGTGCTGTTGCATCAAGTCCATTCATTAATGGATTAGCTGAACACACATTCATTCTTCACCATAATTCACACACTACCATTTAGCTACCATGTTCAGTGGCTTATTCTGAAGCAAAAATATCATTGAAGGAAGAAAAAGTCAAGGACTTGATGAAGATTCTCCCATACATCAATGGAAATCACAGACAAATGTGTGAAGATATCATAAACTAATGTTTAAAAGTGCACAGAAAGGGTCATGCATTTATAAGACACACTTTTTTTTAACAATGCTGTTGATTGCAGAATTTGTATCTGGTATAACTTTATGAATTTATGTCTATTTTGACTATTTTCTTGAAGAAAGTAGGGTGTTAGCTTAAGATTTCTGGGTTGAGTTTCAGTTAGTCGAGCTGAGCCGAGCTGTGTTAGGAGAAATTTAATTTAATTGAAAATTTAGTCAAAAATTAATTTTGTTTAATACGTTGTGAATTTTGAGTTATGATCGTCGTACTCTGGAATGGGTACTTATTTATACTGATTGTATTGCACATTTTGCTGCACCGTGAATGAAAGCTGACATCATTGATGATTTACAAACAAAACTATTTTGCACAGAGCAGAACTTGAGATGATATTTTTGTATACATTACGTGCAAACATCGGAAAATGTTTGAATCATCTTAACATAAAAAAATTCATAGGGTTGTTCCAATGCCACTTTTTCTGATGCATATATTAATACCCTACATGAAATTTTCACTTACCAAACTACAAATGTTTTTAAAACCCATGTTTATTATTTAGGTGCAAAAATTATGGAATGTGTTAAAACCTAATTTTTTTTTAGCTTATTGTTGATTTTTCATGTAGGCAGTTGCAAAGAAATTACATTTTTGTACATAAATACAAATTTTTTATTTAATCCCTGAATTCAACAAAACACAGAATATGCCATCACTGATCATGGTAGAAATAAATGTAAATATTTCACAGTTGTAGATGGCTGTATTCACACACCAAGGTTATGGCATTCAAAAGCATCACTGCTAGTGCTAGTATCATAGCTATGTGGCAAGTCATTTTGGGTGAAGTGTTACATGAATGCACCATATCTATGGGTCTATGGTGGACAAAAACATTTGTTTACATTTATTGTTGCAGTTAGTGTTACCAATATGCTACTGCACTGGCGGACGTTTGCCACATTTATTGCTAAAACCTACAAATTTAGCTTTTTATCATGCACAATGCAACTTTTCTCACGTTTTATCTTGGTTATTTCACATCAAAAACTTTCCGAGACCCTAGTTATATTTTCTAAAACTTATACTGATACTTTGTAGTATTATTTTTCGAGCATAGAAATATACATATGCCTTTGTAAGTGACAAAGTGCTTAACAAATAGGAATAATTTCCCTATAAACAATTTTTTGTGTGTTTCTGTAATTAGCTCCTGTTAGTTATAAAGTGAAAGCTATTTGAGTAGTATAGGCCTAACAATGCACGTGTTGTGCTAATTACTTCATAAAAAGTATTACATTTTTTTCAAATTTGCACATAAAGAGACTACACATGTTCGTTATCACAACAATAACAAATTTTTTTATACTGTGAAGAATTGTGTACTCAACAGTAATACATTTTTTGATATACTGCATGGAAAAAATTGTATTATATAACTAGAACTTGCTCAACCAGTTAAACTATTACTAGTTGATTTTAACTCAACTTGACTCAAAATGTGATTATGTAAGTCAACTTGAATCCACTTAAAAGTGAAAAAAAAACCCTTCCTCATTCATCTCTACAAATACCAAGTATTTTCATTCCCAAGCACTTTTTTTGTATTTTATGTCAACTTTTCTAATCTTCAGTTGTATAATATGAAAAACACAAAAAAAAAGAATTTTTTTCTTTTAAACTTGTTTGTTAAAAGGGCGGAAGTCCCAAGTAAAAAAGGCCCTATTGAATATCTTAATTCAAGGAATAACTTATAAACCTTTGACAACTAAAACTGGAACTAATGTTTTCGATAGTTAAATGTTTAAAAAACTTTCATTTTTATGCATACTACCAGTGGTGCATACCAGAACTCATTGGTCATGTTTGTTCATATTTCCACTTATGAAATCAATTTGTTTATTTCATATGTTATGTTTTTAATGCTGGTTGAAATATAAATATCTGGTATATATAAAATATGGCAGTGGTGGAAACATAATTTTTTTAAAATTCACTTTATTTTCTTCTTGTGAGCAGGTATATTATTTTTAGCTTATCCCTTATAATGGTTTAAAAGAATTTTCATACATTATATTGACAACTGTTGATGATATTGATGGTCAGACCTCGCACCAAAGCAGACTGAGTTTGACTTATGGCAAGGTCCATCTTCATCTCACATCATCCTCTATCATTGCTTGATACCTCAGCTGTTAAGCACTGCCCAAAAGCCACACTCCCACTCTAGAAGATGTTGATGCCATACCCCTAACTCATGTATAAGGTCCCATCAGCATAAGGGCTGTATAGATTGCAGGTATCTGAATAATTGAAAGTAGGTGACTACTTTGTGCCTTCCCCCTTCCAGCCATTGAATAAGGGGTGGAATAATAGTACCTGTAAATCACCCCCACAGCAACCCCACTTAGTTCACATCTTTGCTGGCCCAGTTGGTAAACTATATGTAGCTGGTGGCATGCCTGCACATGATGGTTCTCAAACAGGCATTCCTGGAAGGTTTGTCAGCAGCAGAAGTTCTTCAGGCAGTGCACCACAATGGAAAGGACAAAGAATTGAGATGGCAGGTTGCAGGACTGAAATTGCCCAAGTAGTCACTCAATTGTACCTTCACGGATGAGATGTTGTGAAGTGCCTCAAAAGTGGAAAATCAAGGATTCCTTTATAGTTCATTATGCATAGACAATGACATCCCAGAGTCCAGTGGGTAAAACATTAATGATCTCTGAAGGACAGATAGGCTTATGAGGATCACATTCCTGTCTGTGTGTGTGTCACCCTAAAAACTTTTGAACCCATTAACCAAAATCCACCAAACTTGATACACGTATAGTACTTAATAAGGTCATTCAAATTTTGCAATATTCAAACACAACGGTACTTATTTAAAAAATGGTGGCCATTTTAAAATTTTGAGTGCTATATCATATCTCAGAAGTCATTTTACCAATTTAAACCAAATTCAGTATGTTGACAGTGCATCATGTTAGCACTGAATTCAGAGATGATAAAGTAAGCACATGAAAAAATTAATATTTTTAGTTATATCTAGGAAACTACTCAATTAATTTCCACCAAAATTGGCATGAAAGTAATACTATGTTACACTATGTAAACATAAGCAGTTTAAAAGGATAAGGCACTTATTTTCAAAATGGTATTCATGTAACCATTTTTGGTTTATTTTCTATATCTACAATATTGTTTAACCAATTGTGACCGAAATGTGTATGCTGAAAGTATCTATTACAAGAATCAAGTATGGCAATATAAACAGTCTCTTTTGCCCCCATTGTGTAAAATAGCGCCACGTGAAAAATATTGTTTTTGTATTATTCGAGGAAACAGTCAACCAATTCCTACTAAATTTGGCAAACAAGTAGTAGTACAATAGGCCATGAAATTGACATGTTTTATGTGGGTCAGACATTTATTTAAAAAATGGCCACTATATAAATTTTTTTTAGCTTAATATGCTATTCTATGTTGTCAGGGTAACCATGACGGGCTGTGGGTTTTCTATGACTCCCAACATGGTGTCGAGATGCAATGTGGCCAGCATTATCACCAGTTCTTGCTCAGCATGCATTATCATCTTCCTGCAATCTTTGGCAAAACTCAGTAGTATCAATAGTGGTACACGCACCTCAAACTTGCCTTCTGCAAAGATGGGAAGTTTGTAGCCATCTTCCGCTCCCCAACCTGCTATTTTTACCTTGTCAGTATTGTTTAACATGAACAAGAGATAGTTTTTATGGTGGTGGTAATGCCCACGTCACATGTTTTGTCTAGGGTGATGCCATTCAGTTTGTACATTACCCATTCAAAAATGTAGAATATACAGATGCAAATGAATATATTGGTCGTGGGGTGGATCCCGTCCACTTTTGTGAGCATACCATGAATGCATGGAAGGATTGCAAAGGCAGAGTGTAAATATCTTGATGCTGTATCGGAATACAAATCTCCTGTTCGAGGACGTAAGGGTTGGTCAGATATGGCTGGTAGCACTGCAGCTCAAACTTATCGATTCTGTTGTCAAATTCTGCCTGCTGGGTCACGTTCATTATGTCGTCTCCATGGCTGTTCACTTTCAACCCTAGGCTATGTAAAAACTGCACATTGGCACATGTTAGCATGCCGGCACCTCAAGCTCTATTGTTCATGGTTTTGCAGTTGACTTTATGCACGGTTCGCCTCACAAAACTCAATCCAATCTTTTAAGGTGCAAGTGCAAAGTGATTTATTAGTTTCTGAAATTGATATGTTTACTGTTCTGATCAACGATTGTCATGACCTCTTCTTGCATGCTCTTTGTGATGACTGGAGCATAAATGGTTCTTTTTGAAACTTTGACCAGTTTATAACCTGGTGGCGTCAACGGTGCGAACTCATACAGCTTTTACTATTGATGTAGCAGCCGCTTACCAAATTGCAGTTTGTGTGTGTCACACTCACCGGAAATATGTTCACTGGTCACAACGATTCGTGGATTTTGCCAGTTTTATAGATTCTCGACTCAAACCCTAGGATGTGCCTGATGAAATAAACATAGGTACTGTAAAAGATTTCTTCCTTCAGCATATTTGGGTTATCTTGTAGTTCGAAGATTGTGTCCAGTGGTACAAATTTCTTGATGAAATTGGCAAAGTTCTCCAGTTCATATTTCCCTGTGGGAATGCTAATTTTATTTATATATCCTGCCACTACATACTGGAATGTGGAATTCACGTATTCTTCAATTTTTAATGTGGAGTTGTAAGTTTGAAAATCAGTCAGTTTGACGACCCACTCGTCGTNAGTGGTACAAATTTCTTGATGGAATTGGCAAAGTTCTCCAGTTCATATTTCCCTGTGGGAATGCTAATTTTATTTACATATCCTGCCACTACATACTGGAATGTGGAATTCACGTATTCTTCAATTTTTAATGTGGAGTTGTAAGTTTGAAAATCAGTCAGTTTGACGACCCACTCGTCATGGAGCTCCAGGGACAGTTAATATATCACCCTCAGCTTGGGTGTCTTACCGCTTAGAATGATGAATACCAATATACTGACCTATGAATTTAGGTGTAAATGCCTTTTACGTAATGGTAATAAACTCAGAATCATAATTCTATGCCTATGTTTTTTATTCCATCTCACTAGAAAGCCAAGACACAAATATCCACATTTCCAATCGTTCTGCATCTGCTCCATCTCCTAGTTGTAAGTCAGTTTTGTTCCTTTCACGTACCATCACAGCTCAGGTGGAGGACACAAGTTACTAAAACTGTCGTAGTATACAGTTTATTTGCCATGTTTGAGTGCATACTGGGCCCTTACGGTCGTGTCGAGATTGATTATTGCACATTTGTCACTTTTGGGTTTAGGGGGCAAAGCATCTTGTATTTAAACACTGCAAAAATTATGTATCTTCAGTTTGCGTGCAAACCGTTCCAAATCCACGTTCGTAAGCAGTCGTTTTGATGAATATTTCACTATTGCCTCTTCCTGCTGTGACACTTTCTTTCTTGCACCTCTGCCTTCTTGGTAGGGTCGGTTTATGTCAATTTCTTGTGAATTTTTTTCACCCATGGCGATAGCTTCCAGTTTATAGTTGTGGCCACGGTTTTCCTCCAATTGCTTATGTTAATTTACGGTTTGTTTCACTGCACTAATAATATTTGTTACAGACTCCGTGATACCTCCCTTTTCTGTTGGAACATCTTCTTTCTTTCTTTGCTCCCATGTCTATCTTCACCTTGGCCTTCATCACGTTGGAAATTCACCAGGCAGCTATTTTTCTCTGAGTCCAGTGTACAGCATATTTCATCGGCACTATGTGCAAATATCTTGTCTTCCTGGTGCCTGGCTTGTTGATCCTTATGTTGGGAATAGATGATGTCATGCCACTTNTATGTGCAAATATCTTGTCTTCCTGGTGCCTGGCTTGTTGATCCTTATGTTGGGAATAGATGATGTCATGCCACTTGCATGCCTTGTCCAGCATGTTGATGCCTGTGTTGCCACGTTTGGTTCCTGGCCCGCAGAACCTGTACCAGAGAAGGTGCAGCTTGGAAGGTAGATTGTTGATCAGCATATTGACGATACCTCTCTCAGATGTGAGCTTTCTTCTACATGTCATCACATGCTACTGCACTATGAACCGATATATACACATTCTTTATACATTTTCTTTTCAGTATCATGGAGATAAGCAAGAAGTTATTCTTCCAGTGTGCATTACTGAGGAAGATGTCGAAACCTCACGTGATGCACGTCATGGCATGCTGTTGCCCAATACCGTGAGAGGTTTGATTCATGGGCAGTCAGGTTGCGGAAACATGTGCGTGTTGCTGAGTTTGCTGGAGAAACTGAATGGTCTTTGGCTCGAGAATGTGTATCTGTACTCAAAATCGCTCCAGCAACTGAAATATCATTGTCAGGCATGTGTACTGCAGACTGTGGATGTTGTGAAATATTTTCCTTGTCGCGATAATGANTATGTGCAAATATCTTGTCTTCCTGGTGCCTGGCTTGTTGATCCTTATGTTGGGAATAGATGATGTCATGCCACTCGCATGCCTTGTCCAGCATGTTGATGCCTGTGTTGCCACGTTTGGTTCCTGGCCCGCAGAACCTGTACCAGAGAAGGTGCAGCTTGGAAGGTAGATTGTTGATCAGCATATTGACGATACCTCTCTCAGATGTGAGCTTTCTTCTACATGTCATCACATTCTACTGCACTATGAACCGATATATACACATTCTTTATACATTTTCTTTTCAGTATCATGGAGATAAGCAAGAAGTTATTCTTCCAGTGTGCATTACTGAGGAAGATGTCGAAACCTCACGTGATGCACATCATGGCATGCTGTTGCCCAATACCGTGAGAGGTTTGATTCATGGGCAGTCAGGTTGCGGAAACATGTGCGTGTTGCTGAGTTTGCTGGAGAAACTGAATGGTCTTTGGCTCGAGAATGTGTACCTGTACTCAAAATCGCTCCAGAAACTGAAATATCATTGTCAGGCATGTGTACTGCAGACTGTGGATGTTGTGAAATATTTTCCTTGTCGCGATAATGANAACTGAAATATCATTGTCAGGCATGTGTACTGCAGACTGTGGATGTTGTGAAATATTTTCCTTGTCGCGATAATGATGCACTGCCCAGCGAGGCACTGCCGAACTCAGTCTTCATCTATAATGACATTTGCGAGAAGCAAACCTGCATTCAAGAATGCTTTGGCATGCGACAACATGTGAACGTGGACCTTATTCGTGCATACCAAAACAGTTGCTACCTGATAACATAAATTTTGTGTTGTTTGGCATGGACAATATGAAATTGCTACATGCGTACAATGACCACGTTGATATGGACATAATGTTCGCAGAGTTCAAGCATGTGTGTTCCTTGTGCTGGAACAATCAATGAGTATGGAATATTGGTGATTGATAAGGATTTGCCAGTACTTAAGGGAAGGTACAGATGTAGCTTCAATCAGTTTATAGTAAGACGCCAACCATGAGTCATGGCACCACTTCCAGGTTTGGACGCCTGATAAAGATGGGAGTGGGTTGACGGAAGCTCGCCTCACTGCTCTTTGCAGGGACCTGTTGTTTCTAGGCCAAAAGCTCAAGAGCATGAAAAATCAAGTGATGGAAGATTTAGTGGCCATAGGCCAGTGAATAGAGGGTATGGAGGCATGGATAAGCAACCTGATCATGTCAAAAGCACAGACACGTGATTACTTTAAAGTTCCTGCAGAATGTGATGATATCCAAACTAACAAATAGCATTTCCTGCCTGGCTACGAAAACTGATGTTTGAGACATAGCAAGAAAGTTCTGAATGCATGCATCAGTCGACTGGGGAGTATTNGCCTGGCTACGAAAACTGATGTTTGAGACATAGCAAGAAAGTTCTGAATGCATGCATCAGTCGACTGGGGAGTATCGAAAATTCAGTTTCCTCAACTCACGAGTGAATTTGTATATCTATGTGCGTTGTGGCATGCTTCTCCCATTCAATGAATGATGCTGAACTGAACCAGCGAGCGAGCAGCAGTAAGCCATCAAAACCGTTCATGTTAAGTATCTACTCGCAACACGTAACAGAGTAGTTCTCAAGAATTGAAGGGAATTAACTTTCAAGCCAATCACCAGCTGCCTCAATGAACTTGGCAGACAAGTACAGGAGGATGCTCTGCCGCTATCGGATATTAAATGCGAAATTAAGGTGTAAGTGCTGACCCAGACTCGTAAATGGAAAATATGTCCAGAACTGCCTGAATCAGAAGGGGACAGCACTAGTGATGATGCTGATGTGCCCCTGATGAATTTGCTGCCTGCNGTCCAGAACTGCCTGAATCAGAAGGGGACAGCACTAGTGATGATGCTGATGTGCCCCTGATGAATTTGCTGCCTGCACAAAAATGAAAACCATTTATCGTTGCGGTTTCGCAAGCTGTACATCTTGTCACTGTTTTGATCTGAGTAGGAAGCGATGCAGTTGCCAACCAGAGCACCCACCTCTGCCACTACATCACTTCCTACTCAAATCAAAACAGCGACTAAATGTACGGCTTGCGACACTGCGATGATGAATTGTTACTCGGAAACAAGGAAGCATTGTGTTTGCCAGGAGGTGTTATGCAGATAGGTAAGTGCAAGGTGAAAATCATGCAAGGGCTGTGCAAACTTTTGTTTTCTAGTAGTATTTTTGTTGTGTGAATGTGTATATACAACTCTTTTGTTTGCTATGGGCTCATTTTGTAGTCATTATTAACAGTAGCTATCTATGAACTTAAGCAGATGTCTTGCTTGCAGATAATACTAATGAGACTGAGTTATTGTTTGCGAGGTTTCTGCTTTCTGCAGTTCAAATTCTGTTTTTTTTATATGTTCCTGCGTAGGGTTTAAATATTTTTTTTTTTACAATTGAAATGTAATACATTGTGAAATGTTCATGCTGTAGCATGGTATTTGGGTATGTTAATACAAGCCACAATAAAATTTTAATGTAAAAGGTGTCCATATTCTTACACTGATTCATGGAATCACTCGGACTGCCATGGTTTCATTATAATTTCATTGACTTCATAATGTGAGTTTACAAGTGATTTGTAGCTGCATTTTGTTGTATTAGATTAATTATTACTCAACTTAAATGGTCCTAAAAAATTTGGTAAGCAAATTTGGTTAGCCTTAAAGTTACTTGAAATTAGCAAACTGCTAAGTGTACACTGCCAGTATTAATTGTAATACTTGTTAGAATCAAAGATGTTAACACATTTAGTGAACATCATGAAATAAAATTATTCTGAAAATTTACATTTTATTTATCAGAATCATGGGTGATGTGAATACAAACTGTAGACATATGGTGTCTGCCATATTGTAAACTATTGCTATGTGCACCATGATAAGAAACTTTATGACTATAATTTTTTTTTATAGAAAAGTTTACTAAAACTATTGCAACCAAGTATAAAATTACTTTTTTTTTTTTTTCAGTTTATAACTCCAGAAAGTTTTATTCCCTGCCTTATTGACTTGTGTAAAGCATTGTGGAAAATTATGCAAAGTTATCACCAAGTTATAAATTGGCATCAGGTGAATGATTCAGCAAAACTCTCAACAGGTAAGAAGTAATGTATTAATTGGAACTGTATTTATGTGTATAGTTACCTTCTATGTATAAGTGGTTTGTGGTTAATGAAACACTTTTGAAACAGACTATTGAAAAATATCTGCCCAACTGCATATGTTTTAATGTACGCAGACTAGCATGCTCCCAGCAAAGTTGACAGTAATGTACGAAAAGTAGTTTCCTGTATTAACGTCAAATAAAGTGTGACATATTTGTGAACACTATAATTTTTAAATTTAATTTCTGGTTTTTTTTTTTGCACATAAAATTCAGAATTAGTGCAGTAATAAATATGAGCTTCTCTACATGTTCTGGCAACAAGTTCTCTCTGTGACAAGATATATTATTTCCATCCAAAGGTTATGTACAGCACAAAAGTTAAACATTGTTTAGCTGAACTCACCAAATATGGGAAACTATAAATTTATACATTAACCATGTGGGAGTTTTAGCAGCAATAGGCATGTTTAGTTATTTTATTTTGTAGTGTATTATGTATCTGCGCTATTTAACTAAAATAAATTTCNAGCAGCAATAGGCATGTTTAGTTATTTTATTTTGTAGTGTATTATGTATCTGCGCTATTTAACTAAAATAAATTTCGCAATTTAGTTATGTGTGGTTTATAGTTACTATGTAATTTTGTCAAAATCATATACTTTATTGATGTAGTTCAAATTCATAATGCTGTATTTACTATACAGGATGATTCTAAAATCATGGGACAAACATTGAGGGGTGGTAGAGCTCACTAAAACAAACCATTATTGTNAGCAGCAATAGGCATGTTTAGTTATTTTATTTTGTAGTGTATTATGTATCTGCGCTATTTAACTAAAATAAATTTTGCAATTTAGTTATGTGTGGTTTATAGTTACTATGTAATTTTGTCAAAATCATATACTTTATTGATGTAGTTCAAATTCATAATGCTGTATTTACTATACAGGATGATTCTAAAATCATGGGACAAACATTGAGGGGTGGTAGAGCTCACTAAAACAAACAATTATTGTAAATGAATATATGGGCGGAAGTGACGCGTTGAGGCACAAACACAAAAACATAACACATTAACGGAAACATAAAATGTTCATTAGCAGCATACTTAACAAGTGATTTCGTACAGAAAATGTTAAAACAATTGCTGGAAATGCATCCACCAACAGTCACGCATGCTTGGCGACCTCTACATATGGCGTGATTGGCTGACAATGGTGGCGTGCGTGAAATACCCGGCGTATTTGAATCTGTTCGCCAATCACTCCACCGACGCTACCAAGTTTGCATTACTGTCGGTGGTAGCAATTTTGAGCAATTATTATAAACATTGCTGTAAAAAGGCATTTAGCGGCGACATTGTAAATAAACAATGTGTTGCATTTCATGTGTTATTTTTGTATTTGTGCCTCAACGCGTCACTCCCGCCCATATATTCCTATACAATAATTGTTTGTTTTAGTGAGCTCTACCACCCCTCAATGCTTGTCCCATGATTTTAGAATCACCCTGTATTCTAACTGCCATAGATTCTAAGTTGTGCCTAATTTTTTGGGGGAAAACCTGGAAAAAAATTACCAGGTTGAACCACCACTTCAGTAGAAAATTTAATTTCAGTAGGAAGATTATTTTTTCCTTCATTAGAAATGGTTTTACATCTAAACAAATATATTTCACTCTGTTGAAAAAGAAAATTGTGCTACAGGAAACAAGTAATTGCACTGCATGCTTCTTTCCAGTGGCCCAAGTTTGAGTCATCANAAAAAGAAAATTGTGCTACAGGAAACAAGTAATTGCACTGCATGCTTCTTTCCAGTGGCCCAAGTTTGAGTCATCAATTTTAAATAGTTTCCTGACTGCTGTATTTCCATTATATTCTGTAAAAATAATGAAATTTTGTTTTAAAGAAGCAAAATAATGCGCATGTTTATCTGTTGCTATAAATGAAGTGTTGCATTTTAATGCCATTGTCCAACAAAAATGGCACTGCCATTGCACTCTCAATTGTTTGAAATGTCAATCTCATCAGTAGCTTTGTACTGAAAACCAAAACTGTTTAAATAATTGCTATTAATTTTACTGTATCATTGATGGCATTTTTAAAAGAATATTGCATATGTAATTCAAGTTTTTGAACCATACAGTTCACAGACTGCGTTTGTTTAAAGATAATGTGTAAATTATTTTGAAGAAGTTGTATATATTATGAAATGTACACAATAACTGGATTAATGGATGCACAGTTTCGCTGCATGATCCACTAGATAGCTGTGCTGTTGCTCCAATGTATAGTTGCTACACTTGCCATTAGATGGCTATGCAGTTACTTCATGTGCAGTTGCTGGGTTTGCCGCTTCATGACTGCGCTGTTCCTTTAAAGTAGACACACTTCATCTCTCCCTAGATCCAGTTCCCACATGCATCCACCCAATATGGTCTACCATGAAGTCCAGCAGATGTTGGATGTTTTCCTTTGTGCAAACAGGCCCACAATTTTTAGACAGTATGTTCCAAATCCCAGATACTGTGGCACAGCAGCAGCTGGTGTTTCAACTGGTTCCACACATGCTTGATTGGGGACACGTCATGGGAGCAGACAGGCCAGGGTTGTGTTGGACATGACGGAGGCATTCCTGGGCAACCTGTGCTGTGTGTGTTTAGGCATTGTCCTGCATCGAATATCGCATGTGGAATCCCAGTCAGAAATGGGAGCAGGTGAGGATGTAGGATCTCATTCACACATTGCTGTGTTGTCAATTTTCCATGTAACACAATGAGAGCGGATAGACTATCATAAGCCATGGCNAACACAATGAGAGCGGATAGACTATCATAAGCCATGGCTCCCTATACCATAATTCCTGCAGTGGGAGAAGTGTATTGCTCAATAACGAGATTGGGATTATGATGTTCACCAGAGGCCCTTCACACATTGGCATGATGATCATTATTCACCACAATGAAGCAGCACTCGTCACTTGACACGATACATTGCCATTCTCTGGTGTTTCACATTGCTTTGGCCTGGCATCACTGCAGGTGGAACCACCACTGTTGCAGTTCTAATGGCAGCACACGTAATGTTCTGCTGGGATCGCAGAGTCGCCTCCGCAAGGCATCAGCAAATGGTTTGTGGGCACACAGGAGCCCAAACACTGGCCAGTATCGTGCACCGGGTCTCCATGAGATCCCTCAGTGCCCGACACACTATCCATTGATCCTTTCGACAGGTAGTTGATCTTGTCTGTTCTGAGCTGGTCCTCCATGTGTGGGTGCCTTCACATATCCACTGCTCCCTACAGCATCAGACGAATTTGTCTAAACAATCCACATTGTGGGCTATATGGCAATATGACCACTATGTGGTTTTCAGCCCAATTAGGAGTTGTCTCTCTCTCTCTCAAGTCTATCAACTGTGTAAAGCGACATCTTTGGCATCTTCCTGACTTTCTTCTTCACTCTGTACAATTTTTTGATATTTTCTGCTGTTTCTCGCATTAATGTGGCTTTGACTACACACGAGTGTATATGACCACTGGTCCGTGCTTATATCACCACTGCTGGTTGTGTGGTCAAATGTAAATGCACCAACATGGGAACTTGTGCATATCAGACCATACTCTCACTATTTACATTGTTTTGTGGTTTTCACGTAGATTCTTTGTGGTGTGCTATTTTCATTGTCCAGCAATGTAGTACAGTTGCTTAAAAAAAAATTTCACCCCAAAAAATTGATGGTATATTCTAAGTCACATCCTGGTTTTTCAAAAGTATTTTCAGAAAATATGTACAGCTTTGAATCAAGTAAATACAGTTCTTGAATTGTGCCATTTTCCCAGTTGCCTTTCTTGTGCTTCTACAAGATGCCATAATAGCTGTGTGTTTGTTTACATGAGGCGTTTTTGTGAAAATAAGTGGAGGAAGTACATGAATATTGGATACATATTGCAAATTTTTCTGTTTTTATTATTGCGGCCAAATACATAGGTATGACTCTGTGTACTTATGACCTGTACATCACCATGTGTTCACCATTATGTTGCTCATTTTCAGACTGTAACATTTTTTTTCACAAAATCGATAATGGCACAATAAATAGTATTAAACTGTGTGTTATGTACACTCATAATAACCTATTTATTTAGTGACAAGTATTGTTTGGGGTTGGCCTTATCATGCTGTCATGTATAAAGGAGGTAGGTTAAGTTGTTGTGTTTTGTTGTTTAATTGTTCTGGAGGGAGGTAAATGCTAAGTTATACTTTCTAAATAAAAGTTACAATCATTACATTAAAGATTTTTAATTATGGTTATTACAAATATAAATCATTAAACCTGCATTTTTTTATAAGTCTTTAATATTTTGAGTCTGAAAAAAAAAATTTATTCTCAATTTAAAGTTTTGATTAGATGCTCAACTCAAAAATCTGAGTAGTCGCTGACCACTAAACAATGGAATACTTCTACACCTCTTCCATAGCATGTGTAATGTCTACTTAAAGAGTGTCATAAATTATAAAATAGTTAATTTTCCTATGCTATCAGTTGTAGCTGGCATCAGAATATGTTGTACATGTTTGTAATAATATATCTGCTTTATTACAATTTTTTAGATTGTTTAAAAATTGCATTTATACAGTCCAGTAAATATCAATGAAACTATAAGTATTTAATAGCCCCATTTTAATAGTTATTAAGAAGTGGTTTTGGTTGTAGTGTCAAGATGGTTCAAGAAAATTATGGTAATAGCAGATGGTCACAAATTACATAAATAACTGAACATGTCCACATATGCAAATATAGATATACTTGTAAAAAATATAATTTACAATAAAGTATAAAAATAAATAATTGGAAAGTAAAACAATAACGATATTACTACATGCAAAATACCTGTGTACATAAAAGGCAATCCATACCACAACTGATGACAACCTATAAAAAATTAATGTATACTAAATGTTCTTATCTTTTCTTAAAAAAAAAAAAGGGATTTGTTGGATTACATTAAGAATAAATCTAATTATTTAAATATAAATATTTAAAAATTGTAAAGACATGTGCTTATCAAGTTTTTGTTGTGAGCATAATGCTAATAAATTTCTCATGTTTGTACTCAGGTTCCTAATATAGCTAAGAATACTGTTTCTTTGAAAACTATAATTTTAGGATATATATATACACACACACACACACCTATATGTATGNTAATGCTAATAAATTTCTCATGTTTTTACTCAGGTTCCTAATATAGCTAAGAATACTGTTTCTTTGAAAACTATAATTTTAGGATATATATATATACACACACACACACACCTATATGTATGTATATATGTGTGTGTGCATGTGTGTGTGTAAGAGAGGCTGATTGCTGGGTGCCGAATCAGATAGGCCTACTTATCAAAACCATTTAAAATAAAACTTCTAAATTAAACTCTTATGGTACACCTTAGCGCTAAACCAGACTACAAAAACAATCAAAATGTGCATGCTGCACGAGGACCATCAACTGTGATTTTTGCAGAGCACAATGGTGGCATTTCGCCTACCTCATAATCGTGTTGCTATGACTAACAATGATCTTTGATTCAGTACATAATGTCAGTGCATCAATCTGTATATTGTGGTGTGCAACTCGTCTGCTGTCAAATGCATTGCGTATTTTTAAGAAGTTTGTCAAGATATTAATGGCATTTGCATATATTTCTTTGTCATCTTTGGCCTCCAGGTGATTGCAAAGTGAACTAGCGTTAGTTTTAATTGTTAACCGGATATTTTAACGATTAAAAGTTAAAAGTTTTAAAATTAATAAGTAAAAAATTATACACTTTTTTTTTTAACAATTAATCTTAATCGTTAATTTTATTAATTATTAATCCCAAGTATGCTGCCTTTAAAATTGAGTTTAGAAATGNTGTCAAATGCATTGCGTATTTTTAAGAAGTTTGTCAAGATATTAATGGCATTTGCATATATTTCTTTGTCATCTTCGGCCTCCAGGTGATTGCAAAGTGAACTAGCGTTAGTTTTAATTGTTAACCGGATATTTTAACGATTAAAAGTTAAAAGTTTTAAAATTAATAAGTAAAAAATTATACACTTTTTTTTTAAACAATTAATCTTAATCGTTAATTTTATTAATTATTAATCCCAAGTATGCTGCCTTTAAAATTGAGTTTAGAAATGGTATTTTTGCAAAATTTCAGAAACAACATGGAATTAAACTACAATTCTTTGGATAATGTTTTGTGCTCTTGAGATCTTCACTCGGTGTACAAACTGTTGTTAATACCTTCCATCATCTTTAAATTAATAGGGATACCCACCCTCTTATTAAATAAATTTTTTGCTATCAAGTTTTATAGAATTTTGATGCCATCTTATTGAGCAGTGCACCCTACTTAACAAAAAAAGGTCCTCTTAATGCAAGTGCCTAGGACCCCTAGTTTCCTTAAACATACAGAAAGTTTCAAGTACCGACAATACAATGCCTGGCACGTAAGCAATGCTTCCTACAAGCGGAGGTAAACACATTGTCAAAAAGTGAAACGAGACAGACACTGTGTGTTAGCTAACATATGTGTGGGACTGTAGTGTAGACAGCTTGTGGAGGCTTATGTGAGAGGAATTGGCTGACATGGATTTGATGTACGGTGTGGCATGATGCAGTGGTCTAAGAGCACGTAATTTGTAGCAGCAGAAATATCCAAACTGCGTGACCCCTTATCATGAGACGTTTGTTGCAGTTTACCAATGCATAAGGGAAACAGGTACATCGACCATAATAATAATTATTGTATTGTGCAGTTGTTTGGTACTTGCGGATTCATTTGAACCTTTATGCATGGTTAAGTGAGATCACGGTGATAAGGCATGTTGGAATGTATGCGCAATGTATAATTGGGTTACGTTAGTATATTTCCCACTTGAAGTCCACTTAAGAATAGTCTCCCCAATATTGGTTGTTTACAATGTGTGTACGTCTATGTTTATGAAGTATTGCCTACATACCATGCACTGTATCATCACTGCTGAATACTTTGTGTGCATTTTAAAAGGAAATGGTGTGTACTAGGCACTTGCAAAAAAGAGGATTTTTTTTGTTAAGTGGTATATACTGCTTAACAAGAATGCATCAAAATTCTATAAAACTTTAAGACAAAACATATAATGCAATTACAGGGTGGCTACCCCTATTATTTTTATGAAGGTGGAAAGTCTTAACACTTTTTTTTGTAGGTTGTAGATATAAACCATAAACATTATCCAAATTTCAATATTTTGCAGAAATGCTATTTCCAAACTCAGTTTTCAAGGGTGTGTATCTCCCTTATTAACTGAGCTAGGCTATAAGTTGCATTATATACGCCTAACTAATTTTCCACAAGGAATCACATCCCAAAATATTGAGTTAGTTTTCCGAACAGCCTGTAAACACACACTGGGTGTAACAAAATTCAATGCTCAAAGAAGAGACCAAAACAGATATGTTTAAATAAATACCCATAGGTCATAAATTGAAAATTTAGGTATATTTTGACATGGTTGAAAATGAGAATGAAACCATTACATTTCAACTGAATTATAATCCTTTACAAAAACTGTTCAAAAGTGTGGCCTCTTGCTTCAATACGAGCTCTGCAACAACGTGCCATTGTCTGCTATACATATTCAAAGACCCCAGGCATGTGCTGTAGAGCATAAGCAGCTGCAAGCACCTAAGTGACTAACTCTTCCTTCAATTCAATTGGAGTCTCATACACCAGGCTTTTCAAGTGCCCCAGACAAATTAGTCAAGTGGGATGTCAGGAGAACGAGCAGGTCATGTAATGGGTCCACTGCATCCAATCCATTGCTCACCGACTGTGTGGTTCAAATGCTCTCGGATGTTACAAGAGAAATGAGGAGTTGCACCATCATGTTGAAACTACAACCAACACAGAATATCAAGAGGAACATCTTCAAGGAGCTCGGACATTGTGTTCTTCAGGAACAGCTGGTACAGGTAACCATTGAGATATAATGGCAGCACATATGGCCCAATCATATTATCCCAAGCAATACCTGACTACTTGTTGATAGAAAATTTTTGTTGGTGGGAATAGATGAAGCTGGCAGGAGGGTTTTCATATGCCCACATGTGGTGATTGTACAAATTTACTATTCCGTCTCTGGTAAACGATGCTTGATTGGTGAACAACACAAACCATCCAAATCCAGGTTCTATACCGTCTCTGTATGTACCACTGACAAAACCCAACCTGACGAGGATAATCGTCGGGTTGGAGTGCTTGCACCCCTTGCAGATGAAGTGAATGCAGCTGTTTATGCCACACCTGCCAAACAGCCACGTGATCAACATGCAATTACTGTGCAACACATTGTGAGCTTGTTAATGGATTGTTCTTAACCTGTTCCAAAACCTCCTCCTTAAATTCGGATGTGTGCACTGTGCGCTGACGACCAGTAAACCTTAAAATGAGCATTGCTAAATTGATACTCTGTAGTGAAAAAAAATGGTAATAAGCCATGATCATGAGCACCCATTTTGACAAACTTACCTGCAATTAGAGATGAGCTTAAATGATATTTACAAGTATCTGTGACAGCTGTTTCTGTGACAGTAACAAAAATATAAAAAAGTTACAAATGTACCACTGTTGATTACAACTAACATAAAGTGCATGGAAAATAAAAATTTTATACTGTTACATATTATACTGCTATGGTTTGTTACTAAAACAGTAGAGCAGAGAGAAGATATTAAAAGTGAAATTAAAGGAATTCGTATGAAGAGGTATATTACTGTTACAAAAGAATCTTTGGTTTATCATTGAATATTTTGTTTAATAGCACGCAGTCACCTTCTTATAGTTAACATGCAAACTCCAGTAGAAAACTAACTGTGACATGTCACAGACAACTAAAATGAACTGTGACAAGTGAAGCAGTTATCACAAACCTGTGAATGTGTGTCCAATATATGATAAGGCTGTCACAGTTATTTTGATGACTTTTTGACAGATATATCCTGTGAAAAGTAAATATCTTTGACAAAGTAGCAGGCTGCGATTTATTGGCAATCTCTACCTGCAATGAACCGGTTTCGCACAAGCGGTAATGAGTCACAACAAACATATAATGGTTTGGCACACACTGTCCAGGATATCACTCCTCATAAAGATGTGTAGTAACTCTTGAATTGCCATTGCATGCATGCACCATAAACCAAGTGCATGTCTGTTAATTCAGCCCTTGGATACTGTTCCCTCCCTCTACTCTAAATGCACAACAACTTACTGTCTGCGTGATGTCACAGCACAGATATTACATTAAGATGCCATGGCATGTTTAACTGAGTATATAATATTGATGGTTATTTTACAATAAATACGTTTTACACCCTGCATATGTGTGTGTGTGCGCGCACGTGTGCATATGCGTGATGTGTACCATTAAGTAGTGCACAAAAAGGTCTAAATACAAGTATAGTAATCCATTAAAATGTATGGTTACTAATGGGCTTACTAACAGGACATTGACCTGCCAGCTGATTTACAACACCTCTCCAACTGGTGCATATTAATGACAGTAATGTAACAGCTCACAGTCAGCCAACTTTATACTTCACAACAAGTAATGCACCAATGGTCTCCTGCACATATCACAGTCAGAACTCAACAGGCCGGAGTTATGAAGGCAGGCGCACAACGTCAGCAACTTCAGGCAACCAAATTTATTCATGCATTGTATACAAGCTGTACATGACCATAAACATACAAATTTCCTGTTGTACCACATAGGTTACAAAACAATCCTAATTCATTGCCAAGTTCAAAGTTAAACTTTTTACTGAATACATAACAGGTGTTTGAACAGTAACAGCAGTCTGTTACAGTGTGTCTTCATGGACAGAAAAGTCTTTCCAACACAATGTCTCATACATCAATGTTATCATGTAATGTGCAGAAGGCTTAAAAGAATATGTGAATAACAGAAAAAACTAAATTAAATTAAATCATTACCAGCTTTTGCAGTTAACACCTTGTAAAGCAAAACGGAGCAAAAATGAAACCAATGTGTAACTCTCTTGATGTGAACTGATACAAATTTGATTTTCTTTCTTGTCCATGTCAAATGCCATACCTCCTGGTGCAGCTTCCTTTCTTGTGGGCTACTCACCTCCCACCTCGGTGAACCAGGTTTTATTCCAGACGAGGTTGCTCCTGGATTTTTGTACGTGGAAATTGTGCTGGATTCTCCAATTTCTCCCGCCCTTGCATTCTGGCACTGATCCATACTCACGACTCGCTTCACCCTCGTCGGCTCTACAGACCTCAATGTTAAGAGCTGCCCAAATCTCTCCACTCCACTCTTTTCTCATGCTTTTCCAATCATGTCTGACAAGATACGCATACACAGTGCATCACATTTCACTCCACACCCCCCCTATGGCAGCTGAGTTAACCAATACTGACATTGATGTGCACAGTATGTGACATGAAAAAAAATTACTCATTTTAAACCACTGTATCCTTCCCACCTTTGTTGCAGTAGATGTGTTTAGTTTATAATGTAGCCAACTTCATGCTTCACAGACTACTATGATTTGTTTACATGGAGCTAAGTCAGAGTGTATTGCATTTTGAACATAACTAATTTTCTAATTATAATAAATTTATGTTTTGTTTATACAGTCTCGTACTTTCCCATTACAGATGTTTCAAAATGCCCTCTGCTCCTGGCATTTCTTTCAAAGTGATATAATGCTGTAAATTTTTGAATTTTTTTTATATCATCTATAACTGTATTTGTACCAATTTGGTATAATTTTTAATTGCCTGTCAAATAATGTAAAAAGTCTTATTTCCACAGAGAGAAGGTAAACTTGCAATTTATTGTATGCCGTATGTTAGGCCTAGGCATGTCAAAGCTTCAATATGAGCAAGTTTAACACTGTTTTTGCATTTAGGGAGACCAAATGGATCAAAATATAGTTATATATATTTTTGTGCAGACAGTTGACCAGAAAATTTGGGGGAACTGTGTGTCTTTAAAATGGACATTTAATTGTATTTGAAAATGGGGACACTCAACAATATAGGTCCCCAGTTTGTGTTAAATGACAGTCCAGAGTTTTCCTCCTTGGTAAGTATGAAATTATAGTGTTAAAAAGCCAACTTGTTAATTACATTGTTCATATTTTCAATGGGTTTACAGCTATCATTGATGCTGTAACTGTGCTCAGTGGTACAACCTACGCAGGATACATTGATATGAATATGGTATACATTTACATTCATCCAGCTGTCTCACTCCTTACCCATTCAAACTTTATCTTACCAAATTTGAAATGCTAACAGGATATACAGGATTAATAATTAATTACTATGCCAATATTTTACAAAAAATTTAGAATGTCTGAGTTTTCAAGGATACACACTCATGAGCATTGGAATTGGAGTTACTTACTTAGTAGCATATAGCACCCCTTCTCACCTTGATGATGGTGGTGATGCAGCTTGGCATGGACCCTACAAGGTACTGAAAATGATCAGGAACCATATTGAACCATTACCACCACAAAGCCTCCCACAATGCATGGATATTATGTGAACAGAGTCCACTCCGCCCACGTCCTTCTCTACAGAGTCCCAGATGTGTTTGACAGGACTGAGGTCATATGACCTTGGGAGTCAGGCAAGCAACCTCAAGTCCTTGGAGTTTTCATTCAACCACTCAGTCACAGTTTGGAAGCGGTGGGCCGGTGCATTGTCTTGCTGAAGGTACAGATCTCTAGCAGGTTGTTGTAGGTGCAGAAATGGGTGAACAAGATGTGCCAGCAATTCCCTGTATCATTTACCAGTGAGGAACAATGGCACGGGGACCCATTTCATCTCTTGTAAACAATTCCAATACTAGGATACCACCACCACGGATCTGAACTTTACCTTGCGGACATGAGGGATCCTTTGCTTCATGTGCTTGGCAACATGCTCGTGCACTGCCATAGACATGCATAGGCTGTTCATGGTAAACTGAGCACTTTTGAAAGTCCTGCTTAAGATCTACTTGTATGTTCTTTCTGTATAAATCTGCGATATCTAAAAATAACATTGTGAAAGGTCTGGTCACTTTATTCATGTGTCTGTCAAGTGAAACTGTAAAATTATTAGGAAAGTAAATATTTTACGAATTTGCTCTTTCTTACACTCATGTGCTTTAAAAAAGACAGAGAAGAAAAGAAAAAAAAATTCAGTAAACACAAATGTTTACCTAAGACATTTAATTCAACATTAAGACATAGAACTACTTTGTCTCCATTGTTACCAACTTTACTGGGCACATGCCAGACAAGTGTCCGTGTTAAATCATATGCAGGTAGGAGCAGTGACATTTTTCAAACGTTGATTTCAAAAGTTCTCACTTTACAGTGAATAGCCTATACCAACGTGTACCTCAACTTGTTCATCCAGGAGACCATTTTTTTCAAGTATTGAGGGTCCAATGGTGGTGTTCCTTTGCCCACATTAATTGTTGAGCGTTGTGACATGCAGTGAGCAGAGGTACTCTAGTGGAGCGGCGACTTCTGTAACCCATCGCGAGGGGATGGTTCTGGATGGTATGGCTGCTCACAGGTTGTTTTGATCCACCATTAAATTGTTGAGTGATCAGCTGCACTGTGGCCTGTCTATCTACTGTTACCAACTAAGCTAGCAGATGGCGATCCCTGTCACTGATACCTTACATGCCACTGCAGTTGTAAGTGGCAGCAGTGGTTTTACCCAAATCCATGAACTTGCGATTGACATGGTGATCCATGGAAACCCAGTGCCTCCACGATGTCTCAGGTGGAGTGCCCTATATGTCTGGCCCCCCTGATCTGGCTATAATCAAAGATGATGAGATCTTGTTTCTTCTCTATTCTGTGCTAAACTGTTACTCCGACAGTTCGCATATGATCTGAGGACATTCCTTTCATGTGTGGCTGAGCACTACTCCATTTTACAGGGCGACCACAGCATCATTTCACTAACACAGCAGGTGTCTCTAATTAAGCTGCTCATGAGTGTAAATAATTGCTAGTGGTTATTATCAGTTTTGTTAGTTGCAGTATTTATTCAATTAAACAGGTTTATAAGTTTTTGGTTTTATCTTTATTTTCACATTTTTGTAATAATGGGTGAAGTAGTCAAGTAATAACAGTCATAAAAAACAGGATGAGTAATTTATTCTGGGAGGCACATCCATAGCCTGAGTCAAATGTCTAAGATGTCAGGATTTAATGGCTTCTGATCAGTGATGGTACAAAGCAATCTGTGCAAAAGGAAGATTCCAGAAGAAATTGAAAAAACCTATCCAGCCATGGAAGTAAGGAGCCAGAGAAAGTGGAGTAAAGCTGCTGGCTTAAAAAAGAGTATTTAGAAAGAGAAACTGAGCAAAAATTATCAGAAAAGAAAGAGATGGTGAGGGGAAAGTTCTGTTGTGGCTGAAGACACCCCAAAATATTGGAGACAAACTTTGTGTGATGAGGCTAAATGGGTATGGCCTTTCCAGCATATGTATTAAAAAAAAGAGAGTTTGTGATTGCACTGGTAGAAATATGTGCCATGTTCCCAGAAACAAATGGAGAAAATCCTGAACCAGAGTTTGAAACTGGATGACGAATTGCTTTTGTATATCTCTCAAGGGAACGAAGGAATGTTGGAATCTGAAGAAAGTCCTGTGGAGAGCAGTGGGTCAGGTCTTTTTATCTTATGCACCCACTTCTAACACAAAGGATTCAAAGTGATTGTGATTCATGTAAGTATTTTGCATAAAATTTGTACCATCATGCAAGAGATAAGAAACCCTTTATTGGCTACAGAAAGTACCATGACTAAGAAAAATGAAGTTGTATTTCAGCCTTGTACTTGCTGTGTCATTTCATTGTACTCAGGTTGCTGGGCTAGTGAGTTTCAGAGCAGAAAAGGCAGCAACATGATTGTTACTAAGCCAATATTCAGGCCAGTCAGTGAACAAAAACAGAACAGTAAAGTAAGCTCATAAATTTCTTGTGCATGTCTGCTGCCAGTTTTGAACTTCAATGTTATTTTCTGCCTGTTCAGGTAGGAAGTAATTTAGTCCCTGTAACTACTTGATACCAGTGAAACAGTTTTTAATTTTGTATAAGTGAGGAAGATGTGGAAAAGACCATAGCGTGTGACGAGTCACAAACAATTGTAATACAAACTTACAATTTATACAACTTCTTAAGATAATTTAAAACATACATAATGGCCCTCAATAGAAAAGATCAAAATGCTTTATACAACACAGTTAAAAAATGGTAATAATACCAAAATTACAAAAAATGAACAGACTTCACAATGAATGAGCCCCTTGACAGTATAAATTTTTTTAAAGTAATTCAATTTCTGCACCCTAACAAAAATTAAAAAATCTGGGCCATGAGTGTCTTGTCTGAAAACTCACCAATTACTCCCATCTCACACTCAGAAAATATCTTACAGAAAGATGAGGCGGCATTCATAGGTGTGCACAGAAGGGGTACAGGGGGTGCAGTGGCACCCCCTCCAATTGCATTATATCATTAGGAAAATAAAAAAGAATCTTGCCAATTTCGTATTTTCACTAGAAAGTCTGCGTGCTTGAAATTAGCACCAAATTAAAAATTTATTTAGTATAGCATAGACTATTTGTAATGAATATGTTAAAATATATTCTTACTTTGTACTTTCAATCTCATAAATGTTGATCTTCATTTTGCACTTTGCACCCCCCATTGCCTAACTTTGCTCACGCTTATGGCGGCATTACAAAATATTATTAAAATTCAAACACTCATAATACATTTCTGTGACTGCCGTGAAGCGGCTTAGGTTGCTCCAAATGGCAATTTTGACCAGCAGACCAAAACCAAATTTTGAAAAGAGACTACACGATAGTACGCCTCATGCAAACTTAAACTACGCCATCCAAATACAAAAAACAAAAATCACTTAACACAGTGAATTACGACTCACCAGTGTTTGACGACACCCCAGCAGATACCGTAGTAAAGGAGAAGTAGTAGTAGTAGTAGTAAAGGCACATAAGACAAACCAATCTATATAAATTCTAAACTGAGTAGGCAAACTGATAATGCGCATGCATGAGGAGAAAGGAGGATGCAAATAACTTAAAGCAAAGAAAGGAAACATGTGAAGAGCATGCGCACAAGCACTCCGAAGACTGATGTTGCAGATGGCACCACTAAACGTCTTACAAGCACCAGTGGTGCAAGCAAATAATAGTAAAAGTTGTCTTTTTGACCGAGGAATTACTGTGTTCCCAAAGAATTTACCCAAATTATTTTATCTCTGATTTCAGTTGCTCTAATTAAATTGTGTTGTCCTCCAGATGAGAATATATAAATATCCTCCTGTGCACCATTAATGTAATAGTTTAGTGCTGCATTTGCTTGGAGGTGCATAACATAATGTAATATTTGTTTAGGGTTATGTTGTGTTGCCTTCAGTACTGTGCAGTTTTTCACATACACTGAAGAGCCAAAAAAACTGGTACACCTACCTAATATTGTGTGTAGGGCCCCCTTGAGCACGCAGAAGTGCCGCAAGACGATGTGGCATGGACTCGACTAATGTCTGAATGTATGCAGGATGCAATTCACACCATGAGTCCTGCAGGGCAGTCCACAAATCCAATCTGTGCCAATTTGAGAAAGGGTTGCACGTCTGTCACGTTTAATGATTCTTGTCAGTCATCGTTTGTCCCATTCTTTCACTATCTTTTTCTGGCCGCAGCGATGTCGAAGATGTGGTGTTTTACCGGATTCCTGATATTCACGGTACACTCGTGAAATGGTCGTACGCGAAAATCCAAATTTTATTGCTGCCTCAGAGATGCTATGTCTCATCTCTCGTGCGCCGACTATAACACCACGTTCAAACTCACTTAAATCTTGATAACCTGCCATTGTAGCAGCAGTAACTGATATAGCTGCAGACCGCATTGTGTTACTCTGATTGGTTCCATACCTCTGTTATTTTCACACACTCATATACCAGTTTTTTTGGCTCTTCAGTGTATTTTTTCTACCTTGCTACTATGCAAGTGACAAGACATTTGCTATAAATCACTAATTATTTACTTTTATTTTACCCTTTCATTCCCAGTGTAGGCCACATGTTGTATGGGCAGGTTATTATTTGAATGGTACTGTACACTGCGAGGCTCAGTGCTTAGTGGTCTTCGGGAGAAACTGATTCATAAACCATGCTACTGTTCTACGTTATGACTTGTTCATATTTCCGACAACAAAACACGTCTACAGCTCATTGGTTTTATTAACGAAACATGCTCTTTGCCAACTTACGTAGAGCATGTATCAAGAAATGTCTTATTTGCAACACCAGCAATATTAAATTAATATGGCCATGAAAGGCTTAACCTTTAGAATAGTTTAATAATGTTAATACTATTAGTGGTAGAAATATGTGTGTATCAATTCTGAGTCATGTTATTGGTAACATTGAAAAAGTATTGTTGAAGTATAAGTAAATAGTCCCTGAAAATTTTCTCCACACACCCCTCCCCTCCCAAAAATAGTATTGATGTGCATTGTATACTCAAAGTTTTTGGTACTCAGATCAGTACCAATGTTTAAAATGTTCATTGAATTTTTCTTCCTCATGCAGATGGAGTCACAGAACCAGTTGATTTTGAAGTTAGCTTTAACAAAGAGTATGTGAAACAGAAACTGGAAAATGGCTTGGCTCGAATATGGCAAGATGTACAAGCTAGAATCTCAGTCTACTTGCTGGGCTCTGGCCTAGCATGGTACAAATTTGAAGAGTTCCTGCAAGTTCTTAGGGTAGTTCACAGGTAAGAGTTGTTAATATTTTCATGTTTTGTAAAGAACAATCTCAATAATTTGAAGATGCCAGGCTGTATATGTAAAATAAATAAACAGAAGAAATTTTAGATTATATGATACAACACTTTTGATACTCAATACTTTCAGTGTGATATTTTTAGTACTTTTACTATTAAATGTATACAGTGAAAAAAAAATTGTTTATTATGCATTAGAATTCTTAAAATTATCTTTTGTGTTTGTTAAATTTTAATAAAATTAATATTTTTAAGTAAACAGAAAATATTATTAGCATCTGATATTGGCATTTTTTCTTACAAACTCTTGCATGTAAAAATAACAGTATGAACTTCCCAAGCTCTTATACACAGCACCATGAAAGACTTATTGCTGCAATAAAGATTACAAATTGGACACATTTTTGTTACCTGTTATTTAATTCTATCCGACTATTTAGTTATGAGTTCAGTCAAGTGGAAATTACATCAATAAATGCAGTTACCTCATTTTGCTTTGAAACTCAATACTTTCAATACAACGAAGTATCAATTGATATTGCTTTATTGAATGTCCCATCTCTAGAAGAAATGGGACAAATGTTTCATATTTGAGTATTTTTAAAGACCTGCTTTACATTCTTCTGTTTGCCCATTGAGTAGTCTTCCATATGTGACATGTAAACATTTATGTAGCCATGACCTGTTTATTATAGGCCATTGGTTGTTATTTCTATATTTTCTAAAGTTCTAATAAAGTTCTGCTTTTGGGCTTCTCACTTTACATCCTTCTGTCACAAGTAAACAAAAGGGAAACAAGTTTGGAAGAAAATGCCTTGGAGAAACAAACATACTGTAATTATTGTGCTAGACAAATAATCAGAAAAATTCTCTTTATACCTATTAGTGAAATGTGAATCCAACATTGCATTCCTAAATAACTAAATATTACGTTAATAAAAGTTTAAATTACAAATTATGTATAGAAAAACTATCTTTTAAAATATTTTACATAGGAACTATTACACACAAGTCACTATCAGCTTAACTTTTTATTTGTTTTTAATTCATATTGACTATGAAATAAATACTACAATTTATTGGCAAAATAAAAAAAAATATAAATGAAATATTTATTTAACTGAAAAGATGGTATTTAAATGTAAATGCATGTGATTATGCTTGATTTGAGAAACCAACAAACATGCATACATGGTGTGATTTTCCAAAAATGTTTTATTCAGAAAGAGTGAAGATGTCATGAATAGACAATAACTAGTAATAACATTGTCCGTCATTAGGAAATTAGGGGTGCGATGTTATTAATCAACCAATATGTGTTACCTGTGGGTGTTTACCAATTGTTATAATGTAATAATCATTTGTACATTAAAGGAACACATAAGTTTGCCTTGGTGTAACACACTCAGGCGAACGGTTCTCAAGGCAACATAGGTGCTGTAGTTTGCCAACCAAGTGTGCATCCTGTCGTGCTAGGTTGGTCATTACAAACCTTATTTCCTAAAGGTGCGTAATTTTATTACCATCCAAACATTTACATATGTCAAATATCAAATCAGGCTAATGCTGTTTACAAATTTATGTTTCATCTCGCATAATTTTTGAAATTTTGCTAATAATTTATTTTAATTCCCAATTTTCAATAGTGTCTCTTTTGCTAAATAATCCAGTTAGGTCATAGGAATAAATCCTGAGTATTTTGTCTTGTTATTTGGTTATCCTGTGCCATTTTATCAAATGGAATTAAAAGTGTTCAAAAGTAAGTAACAATGTGTTATGTGATATATACACTAAAGAGCCAAAAAAACTGGTACACGTGCCTAATATCGTGTAGGGCCCCCCGAGCACGCAGAAGTGCCGCAAGACGACATGGGATGGACTCTACTAATGTCTGAAGGTATGCAGGAGGCAATTCACACCATGAATCCTGCAGGGCAGTCCACAAATCCAATCTGCGCCAATTTGAGAAAGGGTTGCACGTCTGTCACGTTTAATGATTCTCGTCAGTCATCGTTTGTCCCGTTCTTTCACAATCTTTTTCCGGCTGCAGCAATGTCGAAGATGTGATGTTTTACCGGATTCCCGATATTCACGGTACACTCGTGAAATGGTCGTACGCGAACATCCAAATGTTATCGCTAGCTCGGAGATGCTATGTCCCATTTCTCGTGCGCCGACTATAACACCACGTTCAAACTCACTTAAATCTTGATAACCTGCCATTGTAGCAGCAGTAACCGATCTAGCTGCCGACCACATCGTGTTACTCTGATTGGTTCCATACCTCTGTTATTTGCATACGCACGCCTATACCAGTTTTTGGCTATTCAGTGTATTTGTATAATAAAATACTATATGGTGTATTGTAATATGATTTAAATGTAACTTAATGCAAGTAATATAATGCTATTTAATATTGTGCAACAGAGTGAAGTGAAGCAGTGGTAACATTTTGGACTCTCATTCAGGAGTTCAATTTCAGATGTAGCCATCCTGATTATTTTGGCTCTCTATGGTTTTCCGAAATAACTTCAAGTGAATGCCGAAATTGTATTATCTTATTAGGGTGCTTATGCACTTGCGCACAGCTGCAATGTTATTACTTATCAAATGTTCACAGATGGCAGATATCTAATCAGGCTAAAACTATTCATGAATTTGTTGATTCATGAAGCACATAGTATAATTAATAATGTTCTAGTATATAAAAATGAATAAAAAATGTCAAAATAAACCTATAAATTAAGGTTTTGTGGTACTAGAATCATCTAAATTACACTCATTGTCAAAATATAGTTGCATCCACAAGGAAGTGTTGGATTGCAATGCTATTTAGAAGGAAGGCAAAAGTCACCAAGAAAAAGAAATTATTACAAATTGAGACTGGTATAGCAATATTTATTATACTACACACTATCTGATTAAAAGTATCTGGATACCTCTCTGTAATTAAACTCTTGCATAGGTGTCACTACAAGCACCACTCCTGCTATAAAAGGAGGCAGAGGGTTCAATCTCAGTAAGTGCTATGCAATACTTTTAGAATGGGTGGAACAAGAAAGCTCAGTGTCTTTGAATGTGGTGTAGTTTTTGTAGTATTTACAGGAAGCTTGTTGTTGCAACCAAAATTAAATATGACAAGGCTAAAAAAAGCATGAAATAATACACAAAAAATAGAAGTGGCTATAAACCTTTCTAAGTTTCTGTATATTTACATTCATTTCTCTATAAAAAAAAACTATAATATCAATATCAAACATCAACATAGATTGATTACAAAATTTCAAATGGCAAACAAGCCTTGCTCAAAAGAGTGCCAACCACTAATCAATCATTTATAAAAGGGAAACAAATAATTAAAAATGATTAAAAAACACATTAAAACATCAGGATAAATTTATTAATAAAACCTTGAGAAAGGGGGTCACTGGTGCGGCCTATCAAAGCCCCCATATTCACAATTTCTACTTAAAGGCATTTGACTAACAGAATACAATAACAAAATTCTGCAAAATTAGCCAAAAGGACATTCAAAGGGTATTAAAATTAAATCTAGATCCAAAATTTCTCAAGAAGTGACTTAAAAGGGTACTAACAGTGAGGTGCCGTAGTCAATGAGTGCAGCGTTTTCAAACTACATTTAGTGATCCAAATGAGTTGGTTCACACAAAGCCCTATTCAAAAATGACAAAAAATCACTTTCTCAATATCCAACTCCACCTAACAGTCTAAAAGAAAATACTAGTAAAATCAGGACTGCATGCCATGAATCGATTTACGAAACACAATATAGAACGGCGGCCAAAACTGAAATTTTGATTCTGGACCAACAACACAACTGCTACCTGAAATTTACTAAAACAACTAGGCCGACATGTACAGTAATTAAGTTGCACAAAAAGCAACTATGAAATGCACAAATACACTGCACCCATGACTCACCTGAGTGTAACAATGTCCTCTGGAAAAATGTAATGGAATGTGTTTTCGTAACATTGTCAATAAAAACTAAAGTTGATTAGGATTTTTGTTTTAATTCCTAATGGAAAATAAATAAGTATAAATAATTGATGGTTTTCGTAATAACTATAGAGCTAGAACAGTAGAATTTGATAGTTGTGGTAAATCGTTAATGATTATTAAATTTGTATATAAACAAGATCGGTTAAATTTTAATAAGTTAAATGCATGAAACAAAAGTTTAAATCCACCCTAAAATTATTAGTTTAGAAAATAATCATGGAAAATTTTTTTTTTTAGAATAAAGGATATATGGCGCATTTGAATTAATGAGAAAATAAGTCTTTAGTTATATTTTTTGATGTAATATTAGATTGTAATCAATATTTTATTCAGAAAATATTTTACAAAAGGTAGACATAAAGTATAAATGGTTTTTATATCATTGATGGAGGTGTGTGTTCCAAGTGTTGGGATCTGTTTTATTACTTTTGATGTGAAAATAAAAAAAGTATGGAACCTATATATATGAATGTACAATAAAACCCTTGAAAAAGTGTCAGTAAGCAGGAAAACATTATAAGAGTGAAAGGAAAATTTAGGATGGCAAACCCGACATACAGAAATTAGTTAAGAAACAAAAGAATTGAAAAATATATTGAGTTATTGATTGAATTAATCCTTTAAGGTAGTTATTCTCCTTGTTACATTATTGCTTTAATAAATAGTTATGTAAATGAAAGAGTGATTGCTTCACATAAAATTGGGAGGCAACAACATAGTCCCTTTGAATATTTAATGATTTATAAGCTAACAATTTAGTCACTTTAATGCTGTTTTATCTTGCTGCGATGGTTATGGGTTTGTGTTAATTTTATTAGCACCATTTGTGTTAAATTTTATATTAAATGTTTTGAGAATGAGCATGTCTGCCACTTTACATAGGATGCCAATGGTATTTATAGAACTCTTCCAGGTGTGGATAAAATTCACCTAGAAAAGTGACTGGAATGATCCCATTGATGAATACATACAAATTAAGTTCAATGTGTTGGTCTGTAAATACGAATGTGAACATTGTTCTCAGATGAAGTATACTGTAATCTTAAGAGTCTGAGTACCTCACAGTAACTAATTTATTGTCAATGAATTGAGTACAGTAAATACTATATTAACATAAATAAAATATGTACTTATGATGTGAAATAAGTTGTAAATTACAGTTTTATTAAAGGGTAGAATTACAAAAATTAACTCTCTGAAAGGAGACAGTTCACATTATTCAAGGGAAAGTGGAAACATAATTTTAGGGAATGTTTAATTTGTGCTTATGGAAAAACTTTTGGAAAATGAAAAATTTATTATATTACTGTTCTAGTTTAACAGTGTAAAATCTCAAAAATTTTCAATTTTGAATTGTACATAATAGGTTGATTAAATTTTTTACGAGCTTCTAAATGCAACACAGCAACATTCCGAAATCGGAATAAATTGCTTGAAACATGCCATATTTTAGTACAGCTTTGGAAACATTTTTGTTAATGTATATAGCTTCATGGAAACGTGTTCAGTTATTACTGTATCACCTGTTACTTCTATGGCATATTAACAGTGCAATACACTAACAAAATAAGATATTATGGTGTTGCACTAATAATCACTGCTTTGTAAGCGAGATCCAATAACTAAAATTAAACATTCCTGAAATTCTACTTTTTAAGCTGTTACACTGTTTAACTAGCATATCAATATATGGGAAAACATTATGAATGGTAAAATTATGGGAGGGTTCTACTCTATATCCTTATAAATGAAATATAATATTGTAATATAAACTTATAATTTTAATGTAAGTAAAATTTTTATTGCTGAAGAAAATTTAACACATTATGTTAAAAATTAGTAGATTTGGTTAGTTACATAGTTATAAATTGTTAAAAATTTATCAAACAACAAAATTGTATGTGGGATAAATCTGAAAAAGAAACAAGTGTGTGTTGGGTGATTAGTGTAATGTGGAATGAGAAGAAAACCCCAGAAGAGTGGAAAAAGGGAATAATTATACCTATTTCCAAGAAAGGAAATAGAAAAGAGTGCAAGAACTAGGGGAGTTACACTGGAATGTCATTGGTCTGATGTCCTTACTAAATAATGTATGTGGACTTAGTTTGGTTAAACTTGGTTGTCGAGTTTAATAAAAGTTGTTGGGGGGGGGCATACATTTCAGACAGACAACCAGGTGGTTGCGTAAGCCTATAATTCCTCATTCCTTTGGAAAGTAGGCTAAAAAAAAAGGTAACTATGGACCAAGTCATTTCCACAAAATAATTTGGTGACAGCAATAGGTTTTGCAGTGGTTTCAAATATTGTAAATGCCAGAGCCAACTTCAAAGATGCATATAACACTTAAGAGTCATGTTCTACTACACTAACGTTTGTAAAAAATGCAACACCAAGAAGGATACATGTGATTGAAATGAACTTCATACCACAGATTAGGCACATGACAATATACAATTTATTGGGATTACAGAACTGTATATGATCTCTGTCCTTGAGAATCTAGTTTGGTGTGAAGCCCTACGTGCTGCAATCAAAATCCCCAAACGTTGGGGCATGTAATCAAAGAGGACCTAGATATGTTGCTGGGAATCTCCCTCCATGCAATTTGTATGCGAGTTCACAAAGCATCAACAGTGGTTGCTGGAGGTCCGTGACGAACAAGTCACAGACCAACCATATCCCTGATATGTTTGACGGGTGACATGTCAGGTGAGCATGCAGGCCAGGGAAGCAGTGGTACCCATCGTTCATTGAAGAAGGCTTACACATTCCTCGCCACATGTGGCTGGGCATTGTCCTGTTTATATATGGCATGTGGAGTCACCTGAAGGAGGGGCAGTACCTCGGGCTCTAAAACCTCTCTGATGTAGCAGTTGCTATTCAGATTGCCGTCAATACATAGGAGTCGAGATAGCATATTGTATCTGATAGCGCCCCAAACCATCACACTTGGCATTTGTCCACTATGCCACTTCTCAATGCAGGCTGCCAGATTGCGGTCACCATGGTAGCATATAACACGTATGTGGCCATCACTGTAGGACAGGTTGAAGCAGGACTCGTCCGAAAACACTACATTTTGCCACTCAGCATGCCAGCGATGGTGTTCATGTGCCCATTGCAGTCTGAGGCATTTGTGGTTTCTGGACAAAGAAAGCCAATGCAATGGCATGCGTACCATCAGTCCAGCTGACGGCATCGAACCGTCGACGTAGACAGGTCCACACCCGTTGCAGTGCTCCAGTGTCGAGCCAACACTGTAGACGAGGCTGTACGGTCCGTTATGGCCATGCAGACAAGATGGTAAGTCATCCCGTGCTGTGGTCACATTGCATGGTCCAGTGCCCACTCGTCGGTGCGTACAACCTTCTTCTATCCACTGGTACCACACACGCATCACTGTCATAGCAGCATGCCCTGTACTGACCGAATTGTCATGGTATGATAAACCAGTTTCCCGGAGACTGATCATTCTGCCCCATCCGAACTCACTCACATACTGATATGGCGCCCTTTGACGTCGATGAGGCATACTGGCACTTGCTTTCACTTCATTTGACAACTCTTCACTGACTGATTTTGGCATAACATGGACCTTTCTGGTCACACCAGAGAGGGCGCTGCTGGGCCTATGTGTATGCCAGCTCTCTGCAATCGTAATCACATATTGCTGGTACACTGTTCTACATATTCTCAGAGTTTGGATTCATTCGGGCCATTCTTTCTGGGTGTGGCAATTTTCACTAACAATAGTGGATAAGTTAATTCCCCCTTTCCCCCATGGTAAATGTACGTCCACAAGTTGTGTGGTGTTCAGTTATATATTCAACAGTTTCAAATATGTCATTTACATGGTGTATACTATCTTCTTATTTATAAACACTGGTTAGTTTTTTAATGTGTTTAAACATTTTTTTTAAAATGAAAAATTATATTTTTCTTGTTCTACTGCAGCGTGCAGAATATTTCTGTATTCTTGGCATTTGACAATAAACTGCTAGGTGATCTCTGTGCACAAAACCTTGGAAGTTATTTTGTACATTTATTGAACATAGGGTTATAAAGTGTGGTGGAAAATGTTTTGTTAAACTTTTACAATACTTTGTTAAGTAGTGTTGTTTTTTATATATTTCAAAATGTTGTTTCTTCTATGCATAATGAATGCATTTTTTATCAAACCTCCTTAATCTTAATAAACATGCATACAGTAGGCCTATCATACTTTCATAATACTGTTTACATAAAGACTACTAAGTTATGCAGTAAACAAGTACACTGATGTTATTGCTATGAAAAATTAATGTATTAAATCATAAGTGATACCTTTTTAAATACTACATAAATGGGCTTGTGAAGATCAACTGACCGAAACAGTGCTCTGAAAAAATGCATAAGTTTCATATGTTACTACTTTAGTTAATGCTAAAGTTATAACTGCTTTATGCTGGTATTCTGTAAGACAGCAAACTTGGAATATTGCAACATAATATAATTAGTTTATTTTTCATGTTGCAGGTTAATAGAAGTAGGGGAAGAGTTCTGTGGTAGCAAATCAGAAGATCTTCAGAATTCAATCCGAACACAAAGTATTAATTACTTCAGAAATTACCACAAAGGTAGACTTGACGAGGTGCGGATATTCCTTGAGAACGAAGGCTGGGAAATCTGTCCAGTGAAACCAAGTTTCTCAATTCTACAAATACAGGTATATACACAATTTAAACTTATGATGCAATTCTCATTTAATTAGGTTTGTCAGAATTGCTCATATTTAGTGAACATGTAAGGTTATTATGACAACAAATAAAGTGTTAATGCTGTACTCCAAAGGAAGTCAACACAGAATATTTTTAATGCAATTATAACTAGGAAAATTTTAATTATGGCGTAATTTTTCAGGTGATAAAAGCTGTCTCTTTAGGACAAATTCTAGCAGTGCAGTAGTAACTGCCAGTGTGCTCGTAATGAACTGGATTCAAATTCATGACCTGGCAAATGTATGGGGCTTCAGGTATCATGGACATGTACTCGTATGTCCTAATACCTCTATACAAACTGAAGAGAGGTAAAGAGTGTCTCAAAGAAACAATGCCAGTGCATTTGCATGAACATGAGATGGTGTGTGGTCACTTGACACTGTTTTCTTTCCTACTCTTCACCAGAATATATAAAGCACATTGTACAGAGTTTTGTGGCTGATTTTCCTTTTAGGCTCTTAGCAGTTACGTCAAGTAACATGGCTGGAGGGCTTATTCAGTCGCTGAACTTCAAGACATTTAGTTGCTCAGTGTGGTTTGATCGAAGCTATTCATTAGTTGTGGGTGTGAGCTAGATGTACGCAGGTGGGCAGGGGCCCTAGAGAGAGCAGTTATCACAGGAAGTGTCCTTCAGCTACGTTTATAACCTGTGAAGCCAGAGACTGTGAGTTCCTGTCTATACAAGCTCAGCTTAGTGTGATATGGCTTTGACTGCATTTAATAAATATCTTGTAAATGCCACCAAAGTGTGTTTGGGAATGGGTTAGATATATTTTCCTCCTGTTTTATTTGCACATGCTCCTTGCCTGGCTTTGGCACCTCCACCCTACTAGAATAGTGTCCAGTGGATTCTGTATGTACCGAAAACGCATGTACCAAAAACTGTATCCACAGAAAATTTTCAGTGTTCCCGGCAAAAAATTCTAATATAAATGATGTTAAAGTTATCTACTTTTGTCATTTATTGAATACAGCATCTATTGAAAATTATTCTGTTGCTGTCACTTAAGATTTTATACGACGATAGTTTTTAAACTGTTTGTTTATTCAAACATCTAATAACCAGGTGTGAAATATGTTAAGTGTTGTGCTCTCCTCTCTAGTTCACTTGATGCTTGGGAGTCAGGCAGTCAGGTATGACCTTGCTTCCTCCCCTTACATGCCTGGCAAGAGGGGAATTTGTTGCCTAACAACTAGTGGTGTGTTCTCGCATCCCCCTCTCTTGGCCTGTCGGTGGGATGCGGATGTTGGCAATCTGTGAGTTCACATGACTATAGCTTATCCTGGCCTTGTGTGATATCACTTCCTCCCCTTAACATACCTGGCAAGAGGGGAAGTGGTAGCCTTTCAACTATTGCAATGTCCTTCCTCTTGTGTTCAACCTGTGAGGCTGATAGTCTCCACACAGAGTCCCATTTGCATCTGTATATTGCCTGACTTTTCAACTAAAATAAAGGGAAATGACTTGAAGTAAGGGAGAGAAACATTTTAGTCATCCGCCAGGTAAGGGGTAAAGCATGATTACGTCTAACAGTTGCTAGACAATGCTACAATGTTTATGATAGTTCGCACTATTTTTGCATTTTATGCTGAGTGGATTTAAATCGTGAGCGTAGCGTTATGTGTTATGGTTTTTGTAAACCTTATTTCTGTTTAAATTATGGAGTGTGGTAATAAAAGGAAAACACTTGACATTGCAACATTGTTCAAAATCATATGCGAGGACGGTAATGTTAGTAAAAGTGAAATTTGCAGAAAATATAACCTTCCACCATCAACACTTTTTACTATCTTGAAAAACAAGGAGATCAGGCACACTGTTCTTCAACCGAAAATAACATTAGGAATAAAAAACTTAGAACTGCACAGCATGTAGATTTAGAGTCAGCATTGTTCAAATGGTTCAGTCAGCAGTGCTATGCAGGCTTGCCAATCAGTGGGCTTATACTCAAGTTAAAAGCATCAGAATTGGCGCTACGATTGAACATTGACGACTTTAACTGTAGTGGGGGCTGGCTACATCATTTCAGGCAAAGAAGAGGGATAGCACAGCATACTATATCGGATGAGGCAGGATCAGTTAATCAAGAATCTGTAAGCAACTGGAAGCTAGTTTTGGAAGAATTCCTAAAACGATACCAACCCCATGATGTATATGATGCAAACAAGTCTGCTATTTTCTACACCCTTTTACCTGGTAAAACACTTGCAGTTAAAGGTGATCGTTGTGTTGGTGGTAAAAAACTAAGCCTTACCGTGCGTTTATGCACTAACATGGACAGTAGCGATAAGCTCAAGCCGTTTGTGATAGGAAAGTCTGCAACAAAGTCGCATACATTTAGTGGTGTACGCAACATCCCATGCACGTACGACTCAAACAAAAAGGCGTTGATGACTTCTGAACTCTTAAAAAAATGGCTTCAGTCTTTCAATATAAGGATGGGGGTGCGAAATCGCAAAGTTGTTTTGTTTGTCGATAACTGCCCCGCACACCCTGTCGTGACCTTACGGAGTTTGTAGAGGTTGTCTTCCTGCCACTCTACACTACAAGTGTACTGCAACCCCTTGACCAAGGGATTTTCCGCCAGGTGAAACACCATTTCCGCACAATGTTGTTGCATTATTAGCTGCGGGAAATGGTCAAGTGGAATGTATTTGATGCCACCCGCACAATCGCTGTAGCGTGGGAAAAATAACACCCCAAACAATTGCAGGTTGCTTTAAACATGCCGGATTCAAATTGTCCAGTGATGAAGAGGCGGCAGAACCCCGGGTTTAGAAGAACCCAAGAATTGGGAGGTACTGAAAGAAAAGATGGGCACAGATATCAGCTTCAAAGATTTTGTAGAAGTAGATGCCTGTGTTGGTGTTTGTGGGCAAATGACATATATAGAGATAATTGACATTACAACACACAAAGAGAGCAACAACAGTTCAGAGGGCGAGAATGGTGATGGAAACATAGATGTAGATATTGCGCAGTAACCAACTAAGTCAGCTGTAGCAGAAGCGTTGGACGTACTGAGCAATTTCTACAAATTCTCAAACACTTCTGTTTCAGACTGGGCAAGCTTTCAACGTGTTGAAGATTTTGTTTTGAAAAACAACATTCGTAAGGAAAATCAGACAACACTTAATTGTTTTTTAAAGAAGTGAGCCTAATTTTTGTAAATTATACATACTGTTGTGTTAATTATACTGTTGAATTTAGCAGAAATATCAATAGGGTATGTATGCAAGTGTTAAATACAATCTATGAGATGTGATTACAAGTGTGACAAGACAGTTAATTCTGCATGCTAAAAGTAGTGTAAAATAAAGGTATTGTAAATTTTGTGCCTAAGTAAGTAAACAAATTGTAAAGATATGCCAGTAATTCTCACTTTTCTATAGTAAAATGAGTTAAAATCATATGTTTTTCACTTGTTGTAAATGTCTGTTTTCAATGTTAATATTTTTCAATTCCTTCAAAATATTATTCCTGATTGTCCAAATATTTTTTCTAACCTACCATAAAGCTACATTTGTTTACATTTTAACAGATATGTGTGTTGTCTGCAAGTTGGAACAGAACGGGAAAGTAACATCTGTTCATGGTGCCAGCCCTTCCCGTTACGAAAATTTACCGCGTCTACACATGGGACTGGAGGAAGTGTATTATTGATCTGCTGTTTGCTTTGTGAGCATGAGAGAGAGACAAGTGTGGTGTGGTGAGTTAAGAGAGGAGTGACGAGGAACAGGAGAAGAAAGGAAGCTGTCAGAGGGGCGAGAGAAAGGTGGAAAAGATGTATAGTTGGTAGAGGGGTGAGACAGGAGAAGAAGAGATAGTGTGGAGAGGGGCGAGAGACAGGAGGAGAAAGAGAATCAGGCAGAGAGGCAGGAGTAGATGGGGAAGGGGGCAGAGGGAAGTAGGGAGGGAAGTTCAGTGATCTCCAGGCTTTGTGTGTGTGAGACATAGAGAGAGAGAGACAATGAGTGAAGTAGCGCGCTGATTGGTAGGCAACTAACTCCCTCACGCCTCTTATACAAACTTGGAGGAGGGGAAGAAGAATGGAGGAGGAAGCAAGGTCGCGCCTGCTGGTCGTTACATAATGCCGCTGTCAGACGTCTCTATTTTTTTTGTATTAACTTATCACTGCATATCCGTAGTTTATGGCATTCTTAAAACACAGGATGTACAAGGGCAAATACAATAACAAAAAAATTATAGGGGAACAGTAAATTTTGTTAACGATAAATCGCTATAGCGATAATTTATTTGGCCATTGTCGACTATCGTTATAACGCTGTTCCACTGCAGTTAAAAGAAGTGCAATAATCAGAAAGTAATTTAAAATTACTGTAGAATTTATGCAAAAACTCGCACAACAATTACAGTTACTTTCTACTGTGTAGACTTGGAGAAGTATGAGAATGAAAGTTAAAATCATAATGAGCTGTCTATATAATGTAAAGCTGTCATCTTCCAAGGAGACTGCTCCAGCATGAGGTATGTCTTCTCATCATGCTCTACCATCTCTCTTGAAGGTCCGAGTGAGGGGGTATATATACTGAACATCTCGGGTGTTGGCCAGGTCATTGTCTAGGACAAACTGTCATGAAGCAGGCCCCAAATGCCTCAATTTCTGGAAAGTTTATAGGGTTACATACATTCTTGAAGGAAATTGCATCAGCTCGGGAGAAAAACAGGACGTTGGATAAGGCTGTACCTCTGGCAAAATTAGCAAGAAATATGGGTTGGTTAATGTCACTTTTTAAGTGCATGGAAGAAAAAGTTTCCACCAGACATGAGTGTCTGTAGGAAGGCTGAGCCCATGAGTGTGAGCAAGAATGTGTGGGCTGAAATACTGTGAAACACTGCATAATATTTAAAAATTATGGTGTGACTATTATGTAATGTTAACAGTTATGCTATAAAATATGGTGTATCTTATTTCCTCCAAAAAATGTATATTTCCTAATGAAAAACGTTTCTTTGTGATAATATTCTTTATTTAGGCCAGTTGAGGTGAAATTTTTTAAATGTATTATTTACACTTTTATAACTTTTTTAATTCCCATTTTTATTGTGTTTATTAGTTAAACTTTATTCGCAGATAACATATAGCTTTCGTAAACATGAAGTTTAATAAGGTTAGAAGTTTTTTTTTATTGATGTACATGTCAGTTTCTCATCTACTAAAATTCTGGATGTATGGAAATTTTTCAAACTGTGGATAGAGTATTCACTGTACCTCTGCGTGGCAGGCAGGTATCTGTCATTGGAGAAAAGAATGTTGCTAGCAGCTTAGAGCAGCAAGTAGGAAAGTTGCTGAAAGCTGCCTGGACTGACCCAATGGAACTGGCTAAGGAGCAAATTGTTTTAGATTGTCATAGTGTTGGTCAAGACCAATGCTAAGTCTAGGGGGAGTGAGTAGTTCAAGCTCCCCTTTACCTTATACAGTATGTGCTGGGATAGTTGTGAAGTTTTTAGTGAGAGTGCAGTGCAAAGCTGTCACAGTTATCTGAAGCTGTGTTGGGCACCTTCTAAAGAGTAGAATTATTTTCATAGATGCGCATAGCCTGCATCTTTGGTTCAGAAGGGAGTGTTGATCTCAGGAGAGTGGAGAGGGAGGCCATAGTCAGCTCCCTTCAATCACCAGCACAGTCCACACGTGTCACTCCAATATGTCGTGGAGCAGCAGCATCTGCAAGTTGTTTGGTAATGCATGTGTATACTTGTACAACAGAATAGGAATGAGAAGAGAAAGATTCAAGAGCAGACAGAAACATTGTTTCTCCCTGTGTGAGATCTAGTGCTCTAGATGTAAGGCATCTGTGGGTATCCCTTGTACTCACAATTATACCCCTGTGCCCACATCACAAGCATTCCCAAGTGTTGGTGACACTGTTGTTAGAGGACTAGTTGACCACTTGACTTATCGTCAGTGCCTTTGGTGTGTGCTTTATCAGAAGGGACGACAAGAGCAGTACCCAGCAATATTGTCAGACCAGTGTTGGTTTGAAGTTCTTGAGGTGGGGAACTTATCAGATCAACTAGACAAACCAAGAGTGGTGGGACCATGTAGTGTAGGGTTTGGAATACATTTTGATTTAGAAGTCTGGAAACAGAGGGAACGTGGGAGGTTGTAGAATATGCTCAATATGGATTTCACTCTGTAGAATGCACATGTCATTCCCGATCACTGAGGGCACATCGTAGGACCTCAGGTTGAATGTTGGAACAGGCATCGGTAATCCTCTCCCTTAGAGGGTCTGTATCCCTTACTTTTGTTGCATAAACCATACCATTCAAATGTCCCTAAAGGTAAAAATCCAAGGGACTCAACTCTCGTGACTGGGCCATCCACTCAACAGGGCCACGTTGGCAGATCCAATTGCCTGGGAATTGCTGATCCAGCCATGCACAGACACAACCCATAATGGGATGGTGCCCCATCCTGTTGGAAGAACAATGGAAACTTGGCATCTTCATTCAGCATAATGATCCCCTCAAGTATGTGTCAATAGCGCTGTACAGTCAAGTTTCTCACAGTAAAAACTGGACCGATTTACATGGGTGCTAAAAATGCCGCACCACACCATCACTTTTCCAACCCCTTGCATTCTCGCAGGATCCATCCAAAGTGGGCTAGAGACACTCCAGTAACTACAATTGTGATAGTTAACCTCACCATTAACACAAGAGTTGGCTTCATCAGTGAATAAGATCTCGGAATTTGCTGTCAGATCTGCCACCAATAGCTGATGAGTCCGCTCACAGAATTCTGAATGTCTGTCAGAATCATCCTCGCTGAGGTGTTGCTGCAGCTGGAGTTTGTATGGGTTTCACTTGTTTCTCAATAGGACATGCACAACACCGCTTTGGCCTACCTCGAGTTCAGCTCATATCCGGTGAGTGCTTCTGTTTGGGCTCGTAACGACTGCTGCCACTATCACTGTGGAATTTACTTCATTTGTCATTGTCTGCAGCCATCCACTTTTGTCTTTTGTTATCAAAATGACCTGTCTCTGAATTTTGCAACTGCACTGTGTGTGATAGCTGCTTGGGTGTGATGTCTGAATTTAAATTAGTTCTCAATTTGTTGGTAACTGCCAGTACCAGCAAGCAGAACAATGTCAATGACACTCCTTCTTCGTTAATGTGATTATTGATCACCATAAATCTATGCAGAGAGAAAAATTTTTTACCCTATGTTTCCAGACTTTCAAATGATTCTGTAGTTAGGCAAGTTAGAACCTTACAATTTTCAACATTTAGTTTTACAATGTTTGAGGTACTTTGATTGTTTGCACAAAAAAGTTTTAGCTATTTTACTATCCAGCAAATGACACACTGCTGCAAGTAAATATGAAAGAGTTAATATTAAAAATAGACATGTTAAACCTGCCTGCCACCCATACTCTCTCTTTGGTTAACATGCTTGTTTGCTAGGCTGGGAATTGCAGTCAAGACCTCTCAAAGACTCCAGTATTGGTAACAATGCCCTATTGGTAAAATCCAATAAGTTGATGTCAGCAGTAATTAACTAAATACCTTACATACAACATTTTTAAATTAAAATTTTACTTTTAGCACAATGGCATTTCTATTTTTATTTATTTATTTTTTAACTTTTAAGTTTTTTACATTTTTACTTTGTGCCGGGAGGCTGGTAGGTAAACAGCTTACACATTGTAATATCTAAAACATACATATAGGGTGATTCTAAAATCATGGGACAAACATTGAGGGGTGGTAGAGCTCACTAAAACAAACAATTATTGTATAGGAATATATGGGCGGAAGTGACGCATTGAGGCACAAACACAAAAACATAACACATTACATTAACGAAAACATACAATGTTTATTTGCAGCATACTTAACGAGTGATTCCGTACAGAAAATGTTAAAACAGTTGCTGGAAATGCATCCACCAACAGTCACGCATGCTTGCCGACCTCTACATATGGCGTGATTGGCTGACAATGGTGGCGTGCGTGAAATACCCGACGTATTTGAATCTGTTCGCCAATCACTCCACCGACGCTACCAAGCTTGCATTGCTGTCGGTGGAAGCAATTTTAAGCAATTATTATAAACATTGCTGTAAAAAGGCATTTAGCGGCGACATTGTAAATAAATAATGTGTTGCATTTCATGTACTATTTTTATGTTTGTGCCTCAACGCATCACTTCCGCCCATATATTCCTATACAATAATTGTTTGTTTTAGTGAGCTCTACCACCCCTCAATGTTTGTCCCATGATTTTAGAATCATTCTGTATAAAAAACATGGCTTACATGTAATTGAACCCAGAACCTTATAATCTAGGTGCCTTGGTAATCTTGGCAATGAAGATTTGTGTAAGTGGAAATTCTTTATAGTTAAGAATTTAATCTATATAATGCAAAGTGAATTGATTTCTCGTGTTGCTTGCACCAGTGACCATTAAAAACACTTTAAATCACAGTAAATAAAAGTCCATGGGATGCAGGTGCTTTGGTTTGTTACATGTGGTCATTTGTAAGGACAAAGCCAGCCAAACAGGCTGTGGTGGTGTACTGGTCAGACCACTCGCCTCCCACCAATGCAAGCCGGGTTCGATTCCCAGTGGAGTTGCTCCCTAGCTTTTCGCATGTGGGAATTGTGCCGGGTGATGCCACTGGTCTGTTTTTGTTTCCCCCGCCCTTGCATTTCAAGGTTACTCCACATTCACCTCGCTTCACCCTGGTGTTAAGAGCCGCCCAAATCTCTCCACTCCATTCCAGCCAAACAACAATGGCCACTGCTGCTGTTAATGTCAAATGGTGTTTTGAGATTTCAGTTAATGGCATGGTTTGTTTCCTTTCAGCTTTTGAAGTGCCAGGGATGGAAGATTTGTTGAATTTCATACAGAGCTAAATTCTTTCAACTATTTGAAATCCTGGCTTAGTTTTGTATTTCAGTCAATTGCAAATCATTCCACTGCATATAAAAATTAACAATGTCATTTTGTATGCTAATGTCAAATGTGGTGTATAAAACAAAAAATATAATTCAGATGACACCAATGCGAATATTGCTTAATAAAATGTTATTAAGACATAGAAGTACTTTTCCGAAATTTCCTGTCTTCATTACTGTAAAGTACTACATCAGTGTTGTAGATATGGCAACAGAAATTTTTGAAACATTTTTCTCAAAAGTACTCAATTAACTTTTTACCTGCTATAGACAATCTTTCTTAACAAATATTGAGGTTTTGATTTTCCCATGTGTTTCTAGCTAATCACATAGCGTAGTCTTAATCTTTGCTTGCCAAGAGGTACCTGTTGAAAGGTTATGGTGTTTCCTTCCCCAGGAGTTCCGATCTCTACGGCACATTCTCAAGTGCTGGAAGCAGCACGAACAGCTACCTGCGCAGCGCAGCTGCATCAGCAGCCCAGAATGCAGCAGCAGCAATCACTCTCACGATGGCAGCTCTGTTGCTGGTGGCTACTTTGCCAAGTACTCTGATGATTCCACACCATTTGATATTGGTTGTGATGATGGCCACGAAGAAGATATTTTAGCCAATCTTGGTGTAAGTACATTTTAAAAATGGTTTTCATACTTGCCCAGAGTTAAGTTCCACAGTTCATGTGTTTTTAAGAAACTAGCAATACAGTTATATTTCTGCACTATTATAAAATTGGTAGATAGAAACGTTTGAAAGTTTCTTGTTTGGAGTAGTAATTTGATAACTCAAATCTTATGTAACTGTCGCACAAAGACAACAATAGTGATAATAGCCTTTTTTCAGTTTTACACAGAAGGTAATAAGGCTTCATTTAGTGGGTGAGGATTTGGAAGGCATATGTTGAGGAAATGCTCTGGCTTTTGCCTGCAGTAGGGATGGGAAAACCATTTTGGAAAAATTTTTACTATAATTTTCACGTGCGAAAAACCAGGAGTGCCCCGCCCTGCCAGGTATCGAACCCGATTCACCTTGGTGGGAGATGTGTGCTCTAGCCACTACACCACCGTGGCTCCTTATGGTTTGTAATAATTTATCAGATCTTTACATCTGCAAATCAGTGAATCTGCTAATGGCAATTTATAGACTTGCTGCACCTTTCGTGGTCGGATTGATCAGCCAGTTGTCCTGTTATGAGGATGTTTTGCTGTTTGTGTATTTGTACGTTATAGTCCATAGCTGTGTTTTTATTTTCTGTTTGCTAATTAAGCATAATGAATCTGAACTACACTAATTTACCTCTACTAGAGAAAATTTTATCATACCAAAGATTCTTTGTTGCACAAATTATGGGGAGAAAAAAATAATTAAGTAATTACATTTAGAAAATTTGTAAAATTCCTCCTATTTACTCACTTCTTAAATAGTTTTGGTTATATTGTCTTTTTACAAAACAACATACCAAACATGATACAAAAACAATGTGTAGGAAAAAAAATAATTTGCTAGTCATCATTAATTTTGTGTTTCCTTCTTTCTGGTAAAAATCTACTATATTTCCTATGAAAACAGTTAGTAAATAAGCTCTAAAGAACAGCAGATACTAAGCAGAGGTGTTTTGGATTTTGATGACCTCCTCCAGCTCAGAAGTTTGTACCTTGAACCCTCAAATATTTAGTGCTCTTTTTAAGGCAAAAGGCCAAATTAGAACATAGCTTATGGTATATAAGAAGCATTTCTGACCTTGCTCTGTACAAAATTATTTTGTATTACATTTTCAAGAATATTCTCTGTATTAAAAGTGTAGTCAGTTTTACTTATAATGTTGTATTTTTTATGATTTTCATAATTATCATAGGTTTTTGTTAATATTACTTGTTTGTCAATAATGTCTTTCTTTTTTTTAGGATGAACCGTCAGGATATTTTAGTGATGAAAGTGATGAGGATATCCCTGAAGAGTTGAAAAAGGACTTTGTTGATGAAAATGCGAGTGACGCAGTTATAAGCAAGTATGCATCCGCATATTTTATGGATTTTATTTTTTTGTCCGAACTGAAATTTATGTGACACTACCCAACATGACTCTCATAGGAGGTACAATGTAGTTACATTAAATTAACTCAGTGCTTTATATTGCCACATATATGTGTTGCAAAAATTGATAAGTAAAATCAAATTGTTCATGCAAATACTGTTTTAATTTCAGGGGCCAGAAGTGTTCTGCAAAAAAGACAGTTAATCAAGACATTATGAAAGCACCTATTTTAACTAACACTGCTTTAATAATTCTGCGCCAGTGTGGCAAATACCTGCAGATGAGTCGTTTACTTCGAACAATTGCAACTGATGTGATCACCTGCATGAGCCAACTCTTTGATTTTTACTTTTATGCAGTCCATTTGTTTTTTGCCTCTGACCTTGTGAGTATTATTGTGAGTGATAGTCACATTCTTTTCCATGATTCTTAAATGTAAATTTTTATCACTACGATTGTGTTTTTGTGTTCCCCTACATTTAGTGGACATTATGTATTTTACTTATTTGGCTTTTTTTAGTACTGTATTAATGTGCAGCCTTGTAAGCATATGCTCCAGCTAAATTTAAGAGTACATTTTCAATGCAACAATGGTTAGTAAATATAAATTTTCTGTTAGAGGAAATTTACTGTATTTAGATGCAGCACTTTTAAACTTGAGCTATTTAACTTTGTTTATATGCAACACAAAATATCTTTTAGGGTTTGGGCATCTGTTTGTTAAAACAATGCTTATGACAGTTAACTTATAGGATATCATTGCTCTGATTCATATTTTGCATTTTTAATAAAGTTTTATGTTTCTGCCACTATTGACTTTTTTAAAAATCTTGATTGAACCAAGTTTCATCAGTTTTTTGTCTGAGGACTATTACAATGATTTGTAATTTTTTTAAGTTCTTATTAATTCTTTAAGACATTTACCCTTGTAGTAATGACTAGTAATAATATTGTAATTTTTTTTACACATAGCAATTAATTCATTAATTAATGTTTGCATAGTGTTTTATTATAAAACTGGTTTAATACATTTTTCCATTATATAATTATTAAATTAGGTTTTCAGATAGGCTTATGTATGGTTCATATTTTTTTTTCTATTTTTAGACAGTTTCATACAGTACAACATACAGCTTGAAACTTCAGACAACTTTAAAAAGAATTCATGACAATCTCATCTGTGAACATGACAAAGGTGTAGATGATTCTGCTACTGACAGTAGAAAAGTAAGTAAACAGTTAATTGTGCGTATATTGTAATGTGGTATGGGTGATAGTGATATCTAGCACTATCATGTTTGTAGAATGTGCATGTCATTCTGTAGAATGTGCATGTCATACATATAAATGTGAGAAGTAAATTAATAAAGAAGAGATAGCAGCTGAAAAAGGTGTGGCATCCTGAGGCCAGAATTTGCTTTTGTCCAATTTCCAATTTTGGTTATTTTAGCTGTACTTCTATTCTAGTATATGAATCAGATATTTTTAGAGTGAATTTTTGTGCATATCATTATTTGAGTGTATATGACTGTGGAAAGTGTAAAGCATACATTACAACTATTAATTTCACAGAGTTTAGGCCTCCAACATGTTGCTGGATTTGTTGAAAGTAAGTATGCTCAGGTTCCTCCAACTGAAATGATATTAAGTATGCTAGAAAGAACGCTTGTTATTTTTGTGCTATTGTGTGTATTATCCTGAGTTGTTAATTTGGTTTTAGTTGCGAGTTTCTTAAATGAAGTTGAGGAGGCATTCAGGACCTCAAAATTGGCATATATCAGAGGTCCTTGTTTTAATTCCAAGCCCCAGCATGTCAGGAATTTTTCCTGTGTGTATTGGAGATTTTGTTGGGAGGCTCCTTTTCCACCACAGTCTTGAGTCTGTTGGTGTTGCATCCATTTCATCTTACTTTGCAAACCATGATCAACATGTGGCAGGCTAATGTCATCTGTGTTTACCCAATTTCAGACAGGAAATATTTTAATTGTTTTAGAAGACAACCTCCATAGCACAATAAAAAAGTCCATGGAATGCAGTTGCACAACTTGAATGTCTAAGATATTAGTAATTTTCATAAAGTGATGATATAAAAGATTACTGTTATATTGTAAAATTAAAAAAAAATTTGTATTGTTGGTGGATTTTTGTGTACTGTAGTAAAGTTGTTACTAAAGACCTTTGCTACTGTCAACTCTCTCTTACAAAACTTTAATAAATAAAATTCACTTACTGAATTTAAGTGGAATGGAAAGAGATCATCACCTGGCTCATTTGTATCAGTAGTTAAGGGCATCGAAACCATATTTTTTCCAGTGGACGTCCATCTTTAAAGGAGACTTGTTTTATCATACCGTCTCTACTTCTTTGCCCACTCCCTTGAGAGAGTGAAGGAGGCCTTGGCGTTCAAGCTTTCATTTCAGCTTTTAATTTTTTTTATAGCACACAATATAATTTTATTAATTCCCAATGAATATCAATTTTAGAATGCTGGTACAATTATTACACCTACAGTCTGCCTTGGTAAGTAATTAATAATTTATTGGCACTTACCGCACATGATTTACTCTTTAAAACACTCTATTACGATTGAGTGCCATTTCACAAATTAGTTTTTAAAAATGTTTTAGTCCAAATTAAAAATTTAGACTAATTTACTACTTTCACTCAGATTTTTTAATTTTTTTAAGTGAACCTAGAAATGTAATTAAATATTGCACCTTTCTTGACAAATAAAATTTAATGAACATTTTAGTTATTTAAAAATAATATTAATAATATGTACATTGTGTGGCTGCAGCCTATTCTTGTCTTTACATTAATAGGCGATAAAATGTTTCAGCTTTCCATAATAGTGTACTCCTCATAGCTTGTACTGTCTTGTTATGCTTGCCTCATCCCAAATGCATACCGTAAAGTATGTTTTATATTGAAGCTGAATTAAAAATATAAACTGAACTTACCTGCTAATTTAACAGATGAAAATTACAGTAAAGAAGGAATATCTGTATAAGTATGTATGATTCAGGGTTCCATGGAGGTCATTGTAATTCCTGTGTGAGTTCTTATGGTGGGGTACGGACCCCAACAATACCACACAGTTTCTATGCCCATATCAGCACTACACACAGCGTGTCAACTCTCAAAATTTACAAGATGTGCCGACAGAGCCAGCAAGGCTTGTTTATTGCCGGTTCTTGTTATATTTTGCCAACCTGCAGTGTGAGAAGGCTTTGGTGGCTGTGTATTTCTATGTCAGGTAGGATGGGTTAGAAGGGATAATACAGGAAGTTTTGGTGTGTGGCATGGGTGAAATTTAAGCAGGTTGTGGCGAGTCATTTTTGGAGGTTGCACCTGGAAGAGAATCAAGGAGGAAGTGTGTTAGAGAACAAAGTTCACCTGGACAGCCACATGCCACCATGCTGTTTTCTCCTAAGGGAAATGGTGCAATCATTTTAAAACTATGATCAGACACATATTACAGAGGTTGCAGTAGGGTAACAATCTGTCAGTCTGTACCCAGAAAAATAATAATATTTGTATTATTTTATAATTTTCTTTCTATTTTGTGTGAAAATATCATTGCATTTTACCAAAACTAACGCTCAATAAATGCTATATGTGTATATAGAAGACATTACTGTTACACTAGTTTCATTTTGTGATTATTATATATGAAATTTGAGCGGAAAAAGTATTTTCTCTTTATTTATATATTCATTTGAAGGTTCTTTTGGTATGTTTTGTGTTTCTACAATATGATATGCCACAAAAATTAAAGGTAATTTATAACCATCATCTTCTCTCTGAACTTTGCTTGTAATTAAAACATTGTCATAACTAACAAGAGTGGTCAAAAAAATAATCAAAAATTTTTGCTTCCAGTACCACATCTCAAGTTTATGTGGAATAAACAACTGAAATGTAAAATGGTTACCTTCAAGGAAGCATATAGATACTAAAAAGTAATGCCAAAAATTTCACTCCTGTCAGTCTTGACATGAATGTGAAGAATGTTTTATTTACATAAGTTAAGTTCATGGTTGCAAAGCTAGGAAATATGGAACGTTGTATGACTTAATAAGCAGTGTTATCAATGTCAATGGGTGAAGCGGTGGGTGGAAGCGAAGCAGCATATATAATCCCAGGGCACCAGGCTGTGATTTCGCAAATGGCCACGCGGTGAGCAGAGACTCTTACCAGCGTCGTTACATCTCCATGCTGTAAGTTGATTGACGCCAATACACTATCTTCTGCTCTGTTTTAGGCCACGGAGCACACCAAATGCAAGTACAGGGAGACTTAGTCACTTAAGCGTAGGAATTAAGAGTGACCACGTGCATGTTAGATTCAGAGCCATCCAGCGTTTAATACATATTAAAATCACAACCAAATATGTGGATGCTACATGAATTCAAAAGCAATTAAGAATGAACTCAAAAGCAACTTATGAAAATAGTACAAAGGTGCTGTGGCGCGGAAAAAAATTACATAAGGCCTCGTCTGAATTAGTCTAAGGTAGACACACTGTTACATAAGAAAGTAAAAGCCCCAAGGCAACATGATTATTTAAGGGCCCTCCAAATCAACAGAAGGACCTGGCCGGCTGCAGGTGTAAATAGAAAAGGATTTCAATAGACTTACAAAACAGAATTACCAGTTCAGTGAATACAAAGTTGAGGCCCTCCCAGGAGGCTACGCGGCACGCAACCTTCCGTCTTGAGCTCCAAGGAGAGACTGCCCAATGGTCAGAAGCTGAGAAATTAGACCACACTAGAAGTGGTGGCCCCGTGCAGGCCATGTGCATGGAGAATGAAATGTGATCTAAATGGAAGGAAAACATTAGACTAATTCACAAAACCATGCACAGGAGTGCACTGTAAAATGAATACAGTAAACCTTAATTGCTAACAAGAACCCTTTTTCTATGGTTGTCTTCGGCCATTAGAAGATCTTCAGTGCACTCTACACGATGTTATGGTGTGATCAGGCCTTAGCTGAATGACTTGCCTGATCACACCTTCAAGTATTAAACCTGCAAACGAGCAGGATTGCAACACCACCATTTGGTCGTCGATTCTTGCGAAACAAGACAGTGGCAGAAATCCCCTCCACCGGTCACTGAGCGGGGCCGCAGAACCACGCGTTTGATATAGGCCGGCGTCTGTCGGTCGTCGTGCGTCTTTCATCTTTAGTCCTTTTGGGGACCCGACCAGTGAAGCTGACCAGGAAGATGGGTGTCCGGCCGGCGTTAACCGTCTCATAGAATCAGCCTCCGCCAACATTAAGAAGGTGATGACTTTCCAGTTAGGGTTAAATAAAATGGCGTGAATTAAACTTAATAATGAATAATCTTAAATTCAATTTAAAGCTCCCCCGATCATTAAAATAATAATTGTATAACCATAAATGTTAATAAAACTCATCTTATACTGTTGTGCTCTACCGAAGTCATTGAGTGATTATTTGAGATACGCCCCTACTAAATACTTTTAAGTACGAATTGGCTGAAAAGCTAGTTCGTAACAACAAGCAGATGCACCGAGCACATGCAGCACACGTATCACACAATCCTGCGCCTCGTGCACATATGGCACATTGGTGGGCTTATGTCAGCTGAGGAGCGAGGTTGGATGACAGCAGACAGGAATTACCATCGTCTGTATGAGATCCGTCAATGTACGCAACTTCTCGTTGAAATGCTGTGATGATGTCTGCCTTATTGCTGGCAACGAACCGTGGACAACCTCGGAGACTACTTTGAAGGATTTTAAACAGCTCATACACATACAGTATGTACCCTTTAACATGAGTGTATACAGTTTGTACAAGAATATATCAATTAAACTGTGATTTCAAGTAGCCATGTTTGTCTTTGTTCCTTGCTGGACATTCCTGCGTCTATACCCCATGTGGTGTCACCTTTAAAATGTACATATTGCACACTTTCAACTGTAAATAGTACATTTCCTGTGTTGGGTAATTTTCGGGAGATAAATAATACTTGCCATGACTTCTGAATCAGCTCTCATATTTAAGAGGAATGGTGCACTTATGTATTATATTTACCAACTTTTCATTACTAAAAGTGTTTTGACCATATATCACAACTTTGCTCTAGCATGTATGATAGAAAATAAGTCATTAAATTGGTTACTTTTTTTATGATCTGTAGTTACTAAATCAACTATTTTTTTGAAAATTTAGTGCTTCACTCAATCAGCCAGACTCACGCAACACAACCAGTTCCACTTCATACAAATTTCCATGGATTATACGTTACAACAATATATAAAATGCTTTGCGATTGCAAATTAATTAATTAATTTAAAATAAAAAACTCAGCAGAATAATATATTAGCAAGTTTATCATCAGATGGTTCCTATTTAGTCCTTTTTTCTGATTTATCTCCTTTTTGTGTATATTTGTCATAATAAGTGTATTGTTGCATTCCAGAGGAGATACCAGATACATAAATTAAAATCTCTAGGTTGAAGGGATATTTTTAAAAAATGTTTCTGAAAAATTGAAAATTTGATATCAGGAACTATTCTTTCAAGATCATAAAAATAAATTGCAGTTACAATAAAAGGAAGAGCTTTTCTTGCCTGTTGCACAGTCTTCATACAAACTCGAATAAGATCAACAATTTGTGTTGTGTCTTTCATGTTGCATATTACTCAAATTCATAAACTCATCCCAGTTGCTACAGCCCAGCATGACTTAAGAAAATATAAATTAGTAGCGTTTCTTAAATGATGGATTCACTTGTTTTCTTCACTGTAAATAAATCCAGTCCTTTGTTTATAGTTTTCCAGATGGAAAGGAACAAAAGCGTTCATTTACAGTATAAGTTACTCTTGTTTACTTGTGCTGCAGTTCCCAATTTTTTTTTATATCCATGCAGCCTTCTAAATGTCAGTTAACATTTCTAATATGTTTACTTTGTTATGCTATTTTGAAGTGTGAGCTACTGGCTTGATCAACAAAGAAGCAGCAAAAGTATATAACACAATGTTATATGAATTCCTAAACATGCAGTATTCTTTTATTCTCCACATCAAGTTTACAATGGAGTCAGTATAGAACTTTCTTGGAAGGACTTTTTGACCCAAAGACAGGATTGTGGAAGCCCTTTGTCAATGTTTCACAGTTTCAGCAGTGTTTTGAGTAAACCTACTTATTTATAGGAAAACTGAGGTGATTTTACCAGAACTACTACTAGCCATTTGCAGTTAAATGTTAAGTAGATTATTTTACCTGTATATACTAATGGGCATGAAAATCAGTACACCCTCTTTCCTTACGTGAAACGTTAGTAAACCGTAACAGACTAATAATATTGCAAGTGAGTAGTGATTAGCCTTTCACACATAGGGGGCACATTGTTTAGTATCCATAAAGCACGTTTTCAATATCAGATAGAGCCTCTTCTCTGGGCTGTACATGTAGCAGTGCGACGAGGTATTCCACCATTGAGGTGGCGGATTGTGTCCTAAGGCACAACCACCATACTTCTTGCGACTGCACATGTAGATCAGTCAGTGTTTGGGCAGGTGGTTGACGGTATTTCAAATGTTGCCCCATCATTTCCCACGTGTTCAATAGGGGACAAATCTGGAGACCTGTCAGGCCAGGGAATCGTGTGTGCATCTTGTAGAGCCTGCTGGGTGATTTGAGCTACAAGAGAATGAGCATTATCTTGCAGCATGGTAGCGTTGGGTATGCTGTGCAAAAATGGCAGAAAATGGGGCCATAGAACCTTATTGACATATTGCTTTGCTTTCTCCGTGCCTTCAACAGCCATGAGGCATGACCAGGAGTCATAACTGATGGCACCCCATATCATAACACCTGGTGTCCAGGACGTATGGTGTTCATGAAATCAGAGCATTAATGCTATATTCCCCACTGCGGCGCCAAACCCTGCTGTAACCATCATCTGCATTAAGAATGAAGCAGGACTCATCAGAGAAAACAATGCATTGCCATTCCTCTGTCCAGTGTTTGACATTTGTGGCATCATTAACAGTGTGCCACACCATGCCAAGCGGTCAAAGGCAAATGGCACAGTGGACATTGTGCCTGAAGGCCAGCCTCATTCAGATGGTGATGAATGGTTCTTCATGAGACCAGTAAATGCAGTGCAGACTCCACAGACTGCAGGATCTATCTGGATGGGGTGTCACATTCTGCTACTGCACGTTGGTGGATACAATGATTTTCTCTATCTGTAGTGCTTCTGGCAGGACCAGTATCTAGATCTGAACGTATCCACACCTGCACACATTGTGTGACAGTGGTGACTGCACGGCCCAGATGAATGGCTATAGGACGAGCCGACTATGTGGCTGTGCGTGGTCTGACCATACGACTCTATTCAAATGGGTATGGGTGATAATATTCTTTGTAAGCATGATGCCATGACATACTGATACTTAACATGCAAACTTCTGCCTTTCCAGCCTATTGTAAAGCTCATTTAAGCGCTGGATACTGGACACAAGCACCCACTATACCATGTGTTTCAGTGAGGTTCCTGCTACATCACTTTAACCATTTGAATTGCGCCATTTGGTACTATATGTGGTTTTGATTTTATTGCAAATGGATGACACCTTTTGGGCACAGCAATGTCCATGTCCAGCAGTATATTTCAATATAAATTTAATCATCTGTGTGGATTTTGATTCCAATAAACATGTTTAACTGGAAATACACTATCATTTCAAAAAATTATTATTACATTCTTTGGCTTATGTAAGCATCCATACAGGTGTTGGGAGTTAGGTGGGGTAGTAAACAGCATTTCCCTCCTCCCAGAAATATTTTGGTTGTTTCATTACATTTTTAACTTTTGTCACTTAAAATAATCTTGAAGTTACTCTTAATTTCTCACTTAATTTCTGTATTTTTAAGGGATTGACGTGTGATGGTTAACGGCAACGTTACGGTCGGGCAAGTTTTGACATGTCTGTTAGAGACACTCATTGATATCACTGGCTGACTATACTACTAGGCCGGTATAGAGTACAGGGAGCGTGGCTTGGCGACTGCACAAAGTCAAATGCAGGCTTAGTGATCTGGCAAACTGGTGGCACACAGCCACGGGTTTACATTTGCTGAAGGTGTCCTGGGGTGGCTGCTGACCCAGCTGTTGCTGGAGTTGACTGGAACTGGTGCCCCGACCTGGAGTGGCAGTGCTTCTGCGGCTGGTGGTGCTGCAATGAGCCCGGGGAGGGCAACTAGTCCGGCGGCACAGGAACAAGAGATTAGCAATCCCTAGCGGAACGTGCAGGTCTTGGCGGAAGTCATCACGATCGGGTGCGGTCGCCCGGGTGCCTTGATTGGGGACTGAAAGAGGGACTGGGAGGGAGTTAGGAGGTGAGGTTTCTCTAGCTGGCGGGTGGCTTGAGCTCGTTCCCAGGGGGTTGTGCTGCAAAGTGTAGTTGGGGCTGGCTTGCAGCTCCTATTGGCTTTGGAGGCCGTAGATGCCTTCCTTTCTTGCCCCTTAGTACCACTCCTCTGGGTGCACGGCATAAAGGTAGGTACACGTATCGGCCTTGTCAGGGGGAAGCAGGCGATGATGGTCCCTAGCTAGGTGTAGAACCAAAACCGAAGCCGAGCTAACCCAGAGCTGTACCCGTTAACTCCAACTGGCGACACAAGGTGTGGTGGTTGGAGAGGTGGGTTTACTCTGAGCGTCCGACGACGTTGGGTGTGGATCCAAAGGTGGGCAGACCTCCAGAACCAGTCTAGCACTCCCTCCAGCGACAGTGCAGCACGGTGAACAAAGTGAAGGCTGGGCTGGCTGACAAGCCGCCTTGTGGATTGTGTTGCTAGTGGTTGTGGCTCTATCATACTGTGCACCAGGAGCACAGTACGGGTGTTCATCGACTGGGTGTAGCGTGCGTGCACCCGGTTAAGGCAGCCTCAGTCTTACACTAAGTTCAGTTATGGGTTTGTTAAAGACGCTGCTTTACCCTGGCAGGCTGATGTCTACAGAGGATAAAATCAGTCACCCTTAGAAATTAGTACGCATAGTTTTGAGAGGAAACATATTTATTCTGCGAGGAGTAAACTCGGTGGCCCTTACTACCTCCTAACTAACTAAGAACTGACTGGAAGTAAACTACGTAAACCAGGTGAAGGGGACCTGGGTATGACATGAACAAAGCAGATGCCGCTAGGTAGCTATTACAACAACTGTCCGTAACGATCTCAATTCCGTTGTCCAGAAGGGATGTCGGGTGCACTAGCAGAAGGGTAGTGGGGTGTTTAATACAACCAGAAAGGTAGTGTGGTTGCAGTTACCAGAAGGGTGTTGGCAGTTCAAGGGGTTCAAAAACTTCTTCGGGGGGTAGCTGGTGAAGATCGGGTAGAGCTTCTGGAAGGTCGTGAAGATGTTGGTATCAGCAGAGAGCCCCAGCACACGATGTGATGGAGCGAGCTGCTGGAGCTGGAGAATAACTGACATTCCTCGGCGGTGCAAGGCCTTATATTCTACCTGCCTGTGGGCTCATCTGGGGTGCAGGGGTGCGGGCGGTAATGAGCTCCGCTTCTGGGCGAAGCTGCGCCGTCCCTCGGCATGTGGCTGAAGTAGGTCTGTAATGTGGTCTCGGCTGGTGGACTGGCTTCCTTCACACTTCACGGGTGTTGGTGTGACATCTGAAATTAGGGCGAACAATCTTGGCTGACGTGTCCGCGGATGCCCCCACAACAAGGAGTGTACTTGTAGGCACTCGTAGCAAGTTATTTCGGGGTTCAAACTCCACCTGAGGTGACGTGAAGGCGCGTTTAGATGAGGGGAAGTTGTGTTTATTATATTCAGAATAAGCATCACGCATCAGGATATATAGCAAAATAAATTTAAATTTTCGCATTTTGGCAAACAGGATTTATACTTATACTCAGGGATGTAGATACTTTTGGCTTAGTGATCTCTTAGATCACAAAAGGTGAATACGCCTAGCTCATAGCAATAGTTGTTAAGTTATAAATTTCAAGTAATTAATACACAATTTTAATGTAAAAAGAATATATAAAATTGGGGTTACGTTCCTGCCCTAGAATATGTTTTTCTTTCTTTGCATCTCAAGTTTGTTTTGACTGTTAATCTTAAACCCTACATTTTTGCAGTGAATGGTAATTTAGGTCATGAGTGAATTTATTTACACAAGAAATAATGTACTTTTATGTACATAGAAGAATTGAGAAGTTGGTAGAATTGAAACCATTTGGGTCAGATTATAGCAAAAAACCTTAGCACCTGAGTTATTTGGAGAGTTTATGACCTGACTGGAAAGTACTGGTAAATATTCAAACAGAAAATTAATTTATTTTCAGCTACGAGCATATCAGAGGCAAGAAATTTTATGACTACGTAATTATATGCTGTATTGTGTAGGAGACTTCGACACGTACATCAAAATTTTTTCTGTGGACTGGGCAAATGAACTGAAAACCATAGTGTTGAGTAGTAATACAAAAATATCTGAATACATTTTGTACACCTATTATAAAACTATCATAGCCTGTAGCTTAAAATGTTTTAGCATTTGCATCTTTACTCTCTTAATATCTTTCGAACAAAAAAAGACACAATTAAAATTTTATAAACCCCATATCCAATAATGTTCAACAACCAAGTGTTGTACTAATATTTTAACTTTCTGCAGCTTACTAGGAATAGTTTTTTACGTCTCTTAAAAGAAAACGTCAAATAAAACTCCGTCAATTTCTTGCCACAAAAAAGTAAGTTATTAATTACTTGTAAACTGTGTGTTAACACTGTTCAATGAATTAAGGGACTACTATTTTTTTTTTTTTTAGCATAATTGGTCTTTCCTTCTGGGTTTCTTCTGTATATTATTTGTATGATGACAATCTGCTATGATGACAATCTGCTATGCACATTGTGGGGTAAGATAATAACAGCATACACTCAGTTTTAAATGTGTTTGGGAAGTTAAGTTAATTAAATTGTTAATAAATGCATGTATCATGTGTGTATTGATATATGTGTATTTTGTACATGTTGCTGGTGTTGTATGTGTATCTTGTTTTAATTGTACCAAAATTATATTTACCATTTTTAGTGATACTCTGCAAACTGGGGCCATTTATTTTTCTTTCCGTGGGCACTTAAAACCAAGTCTGCTTTTGTTTCCCATTACTTCCCATTAATTATCTTCACTTGTATGTACTTGTAGCACTTAAACTGTGGCATCAGAGCACAACTACCTGGTTACAAGCATTCTAATTCCAGTTGTCAATACACTGAGAAGAAACAAAATTTTGAAAAATAATTTGGAAATAAGTGATTATGGTCATAAAATTTTGTTAATGCTGAACATTTGTTTTAAAAATCTTAAAATATTAGTACCTATACATCCCTACTCATTTCAATGTGGGATTCTGGGTTTGGTAAAGACAAGTGACTGTGAACTAGTTGTCAAACATAATCTTTCAGGAAATAAAAAACCTCTTTTGAAACGTTGATGTTATTCTTTTAAAATTTGGCTGTTATAGAGAGCTGTATTATTTAGTAAATTTTAAAAGAAACCTGTGGTGTATTTGTGTAAAACTTGAAACTTGGAGTCCCAAATATCTTAAACTGTATTTTTTTCATACAAAAATTATACACCATACTAGCCATTGCTACTTACATTGTGGTTTCCACAGTTGAAGTATTTTGTTAATGAAATACACCTCTATTAAAATACACTTATTTTTAACATTTATATCCTCAATTCCAGATTTATGTCGGGCAGTGAGCCTTAAATATATAATTTTCATCAGATACTTACATAAGCTCCCCATTTGGTTTCTTGAAAGTGCTGAGGAACTTAATACCCTGTTTTCTCACCATCAGAATGAGTTGATATGGTCCAACAACCTAATTTCTCCTGACTGTATGATAATATTTGAGCCAGACTAGAGTGTTGGTCTCTTAAAATAAACATTACATGTCCTAGAAAACAGTTTGGACTGTGACTCATCCATTTGTACCCATAATGGGTAAAAAATGAGGCATGATGGTATACTGCTAGTTGATCAGAACCCATGAAACAATTAGTTGTTCCCACAAATGGGAGAAGTTTTTCCTCATTCAGCTAGAGCTGGGCTTGGGAGAGCCAGTTGCCATTCATGCTGGCAAAAAAAGCATAATTTGGCAGCACTGATTTGGCATCTGGTAGGGGCACAAACAAACACTTGGTTTGCCAGTCTTTCAAGGATGGAGGACTGGTGGTGTGTATGCTTCCATCTCTATGCCACAACATACTGTCCTACATAGTCATATAGTATTCTCATAATTTAAGTTTAAAAATAATCTGGCATTCACAGAATTGAAACTACCTACCATTATTGGTATTGAAAATTGTCTTTTAGACTGTCCTTGGGTCTCACAGATACTTCTAGATAACTTGATATCAGGTCTAGCGAAGATAAGTTGTTGGCTTTCCCTGTCATTGACAGGGTTTCTGAGACATTGACAAGAAGTGGGGGCTTTTGGAAAGTCAGTTTGATGGGTTTATAGTGAACAACAGAACCTGACTGTGCCATCTTTGTTGTCAGCCCTAACCATGAGAGTTATTGGTGCATTCACTCAGACTGATGACCCTATTGCAGAGCATGTCATGCACCTGATCCCAAATAGCCTTCTCCACAGCATGGCCATAACACAATGGGCAGATGAACATAGATGCACTAGAGATGCAGTTTTCTGCCGTAGTCATTATGTGCAGTGGGTGGGTCATGGAAAATATTGTGCTCTGCTGATTGATCACACCTTGAATGAGGTACTGGAACTTAAGCAGAACATTGTGGCTCAAACCATTTAGGTTAATTTACTCTTGGGGAGAGGATTATTGTCTCATACTGTGTTGTGCATATGGCACCCTCAGTCATCTCAAATGGTTGTGTAGGACCCTGGCGTAGCGACTGTCCAAGCTTACCTTTGGAAACTAGTAGTGTAACCTTCCTGAAGCTGAGAGCACGCCATGGAGGATAAAACATGGCCCTGGTACTTGCTTTCACTAATTGATCAGGTCACTCATAAAGATGCCAGCCAACTTTCATTCTAAAGAATAGTGGTATACCGTACAGTCAAGGTAGTGCCTAACACTAACAGTGCCTGACATTGCGCTAGCTTCAATCTGGCACAGATTTAGTATCATCTGTACAGTTTTCTGTTACTACTATGGGATAGCAGACAGGAATGAGTGAGGCTCTAGTAGCACATGGCCCTAAAACAGGGGTTACCAACCTTTTGATTACTGACTACCACCCGGCATTATTATGATCATAGAAACATTTTGGAGGGCAAAGTGGTTTTTTTAAAATCAAATAAGACATTAAAAAAAAGTTATTTTAAACTTTTTTTTTACCAAAACTTGATTTTTTGAACATTGTTGCATACCAGCTGAATTGCCTTTGCGTAATACCAGTGGTATGTGTATCATCAGTTGGGAACCCAGGGCCTAAAACATAACCAACCTCCTGGTAGTTGTAGACTCATTGCTAGTGTGGTAATCTCGATGTTGTAAATGCTCATAAAACTAATGACAGACTGTGTTTTCCTTTTTTAAATTTCCAGTGTATGTAAAAATATAAGGAAATTTATTTCTTAAGTGTCTCCAACTTATTTTTCACTTTTTAAAATGCAGTAGACTTTCTCATCTTATTTTTACCTTCATTTGTATCAAGTTAATCTCATTTATGTTTTGCCCACAGTACGTTGTTTGTGAGGAATCATACAAATGATTTGGTGCTTGTAGGCCTATTTACATGTCTACTAGATTTAACTGTCATTTTTATGGGCAAAGATAACTAACTATGACCAAATATTGTTAATGCGAGTACTGTCACTTTGTTGATGCTTTGTAAATCACTGCAGTTAGTGCTTCTAGTTTGGTGATGAATCTTTTGCAAATGTTAAAATGATAAGGAATATCTGTAAGATCAGTTCAAGTAAACACCAAAAGGGTCAGCCATTCAGTGTAAGCAGCATAATTTGTGCAGTGTATGTTTCCAGTAATTTTAGAATGCAGGAGGATAAGAAATCATTTTTTTCATTTCCAAAGTAATGCCTAAATTTGTGGTTTGAATCCCATCTTGCAGTCATCATAAAATTTTCTAAAATGAGGTAAGGGTCTTTGCACAAAAATGTGAGAAAGTATTCACATAATTGTCCAGAAAAATAAAGCCATTAAATGGCAAATTTCGGTATGTTGTACTGACAAACACCTACCCTCACTACTTGCAGCATGATTATATCCACTTGTCCCATGGTTGGGAATATTAAAAATAATTATTGGAAATATATCCTTGCATAACTTACTACCTAATGTCTACACACAACTGTCTGAGAATTTGTAGAGGGCTCTTTTAAAGATGGGAACTTTAAATAGTTATACAATAACCATTATACATGTAACTTGGAAATAGTAAATCTTCACCAATCTGGGCATCATTAACATTAGGAGACTAACAATTTAATTCAGAAATTAATTTTATAGTATAAGTCTTGAAGCAGCAAACAACCATCCCTATGACGCCAGGAAAGCCAAATGTAAGTTTCATAACCTCCTCCTGCAGTCACCTTACTTTAGTCCTGAATATCCTGAATGTCCTGGAACAATATATCTTTTGACTGGAGCAATGTCAGTAGCCAGAAACACGGTAAGATCGGAGCGAAGGACATACATGAACTTAGTGTCTCCCCCAGAGCAGAGATTAAAAGAAGGGCATCTGACAGAAGGAATAAATGGTACTGAACCTCCCCTGATCTGTATTGGCATGTATAAAATTTTTAAGATAATCAATAGCTACAATGGTTTCCTAGCTTTGCCATGCTAAATACACTGCTGGCCATTAATATTGCAGCACCAAGAAAGATGTGAGCTATCATAACCAGATTTATCAGACAGAATACCCATTATACACAGGTGACGTGATTACTCTTGCACCTCAGTATTTTATACAGAACATAGGGAAATCAGTACTTTGTGGCCCCACCATGGCTGCAATAACCATTGCTACACAATGCTACTTTGGGAGGAAGAGACTTTTGATGTCCCTCTGGGATATATCTGTTCATGCTGCTTCAATCTGTCTCCAAAATTCACCCGTTATAGCCGCGGGTGTTCTGGGACAGGCCAGTCGTCATCCGACCATGGACCACACATTTTTGATGGGCGAGAGATCGGTGAACGCCAGGCTAAGGAAACAGGTTGAAATGGTAATCATTTAGGAACTATTAGATGATGAGTGCCACATGCGATCGCACATTGCCTCAGGCTGGCCTTAAAAATAAGGGACAACAACATACTCCAACACCTCTGCGATATAATGGTTGCTGGTCAGCGTACCAGCAACGTGGACTAGGCATGAGCAGGACTAGTATCTGATGGCATCCCATACCATAACTCCTGGTGCTTAGTGGGTATGACTGTGCATAATGCAGGACTAGGCCAGGCGTGCATCACAGTGCTATCAGACATGGATGAAGCCATCATGGTGCTGCAAGCAGAAATGGGATTCGTTGGAAATGATGATGGTCTACCATTCGTCCCTCCAGGCTTGACGTTCCATGCATCATTGCAGCCTCAAGTGCCTGTGATGAGCAGTCAGTTGCAACCGCAGTAATGGGCGCCAGGACAAGATGCCCTGATGCTGCAGATGGCAATATACCATGCGTGCAGACACAGATTGATGTGCCACATGCTTGAACTCCTAAGCAAGGGTGTTTGATGTTGCAGTATGGTCCATAATCACCATGTGCTCCAGATGTCTGTCCTTCTGCTCGTTGGTGCGGCAGGGCCATTGGCTTCCTGCACATTGCTCAGCTCAATACTCCTTGACCCACTGATTCCATATCTGCTTCACTGTGGTTGCATTTCTTCCAATTCAAGAATCAATTTTGCTGTATGATAATCCACAACCCCAGTAGGCCAAGATTCTCCTGCTGGCAAAGGCGGAAACCTGTTCATATGGTTGTCTTGTTCTTCAACATGGTATACTCACTCTGTCTGTGTACATGAACAGCTGGGAAACACAATGCCACTCCATCTCAGCAGCTCCTCGACCTCCACTTATGTGCCATTTATCAGCGTTGCCATTGGCACATGTGCTGCGTCACTCAACTGAAAAACTAATCACATCATTGTCCTACCCTGCTCTATGCATTCCCCATTGTGGGTCCTTCAGGTACATCCTTGGTGTTGCAATTTTAATGGCCAGCAGTGTAGGTAGTGTGTCTGGTATTGGGATGTGTATTATTTACTTTTATGCAGTTGTTTCTAATAAAATTATGATTTCCATAATAGTTTGCGTGTTACAGGAGCTTGGCTTACATAAATCTTAATTCACGTTAGTGGAAATCTGTGAAATGTGACTTAAATAACAAATTGTGTGTTTCAATGATTCTTGCAATGGGGGTAATTTATTGTTTGAACAATTATGGACATACACCATTGCAAACCACATTATTGTAGTCAGAAAACCTGCTCGGTAAAATGAAATAACTTAGATTAAAAAGTATAAATAAAATAAATAGGAAATGAATGAGTATGAGCTAGCTGTTGTCGACAAATATGTAAAATACATATCATTCCAAGAAGGAATTAGGCCAGAAAACAAAAGACAGAATGGTACAATGAAAATGTAACATACATATATTTCCAAGCAGGTATATAGTCAGATGACACCAGAAAAACACCACCACAATGAGAATTTGTGGCCAAACAGACAAACAACAAATATGGAATATAAAAAAATTCCAAAAACTGGATGAACAATGAAGACAACACAAACATAAACAATGGCTGGAAAAGATGTAAATATGGACGACACAACGAGGACAATACAGACAAAAATAGCAAGCTACCTTGACAAAAACAGGTGTGACATTTTGGGAGCTGAAATGTGTTCCCATCTTCAGGCACACAGACCACAAGATACCTACAGGCTGACTGTGAAATCTGGAAAAAAATGTGCATGTATGTGTGTGCATGTGTCTGCATATGCGTGCATGTGCATGCACATGCGCACGTGTGTGTGTGTGTATATATATATATATATATATATATATATATATGTGTGTGTGAGAGACTGACTTCTTGGAATTGCATGTATCTTATATATTTGTTGACAACAGCTAGTTCAGGCTCATTCATTTCTCTTTATTTTATTTGTTTTTTAATATTAAGTTATTTTTTTATCTAAGTTATTTAGTTTTACCTAGAAGGTTTTCTGAGACTACAACAAAGTGTTTGCAATGGTGTATGTCCATAATTGTTCAAATAAGCAAATTGGGTCTTAAAAAAGTAATATTCGAGGTGTAGCAAGTCTTATTACAAGTATACAAAACAAAAATGTCAAACATCAATATAAATATTAATATATGCATACACAAATTAATAAAATGCCTTTGAGATTTGAAAATAGCTACAATTTCTAGAAAAAGTTGGAAAGTGCTAGAAAATTCATCACAAAATAAAATTTTTTAAATTGTTTTAGAATGAGCTGAAAAAAGAAATAATATGGTAAAGGAAATTATTGTATAACATTTTAATTATAATGATAATTTTACCAACAGTTTTTATAGAAGTTTCTACAGTGACAGAATGGAGATTGCCTGCATTATAAAAAGCAATGAACAAGCAAGCATTGTTTGTTGTAAATCCAAATTTTATCTTCATTGTGATGATGTTTTGGTTTTGGAGGGGGAATTTAGAATTTTATTCTTTCTCCTGTGAACTTGAGAACTGTGCTGTTAGCAGAAATTACACGACTGCCAAGTATTCTTGAACAGTCATAAAGTTACCTGTCCATAAATTTTTCAGCATATTACGTAAATAATAACTGTTTTGAGACAGTAATATTATTATAGGAATTGTTCGTAGTATAACCGAAAAGGAAAGACACTGTTTTTTCTTTTAGATTTTTGAAGAAAAGTAACCCATGAGAAGCTCATAAAATTTTGCACCTGTTATGTAATAAAATTGAGATTTTATATTACATGTGGAATTCAGGATACTTTGTTGATATATATATATATTTACATATGTGTGTGTGTGTGTTACAGATGTCTGCACCTCGAGTATCAATTGGTGTTGATTTGACTCAGCCAGAAATACTTTATGGATTATCGAAAAGGGTGGTCGCAGTGGAGTCACTAATTTTCTTGGCAAAACAATTTGAATTCCTTCACAGTTACCTGGAGCACTTGGTTCCTCAAGGCAGTGCTATGAGCACTCCATCATTGCATCACTTCCACACACAGGTAAGCTCCAAGTTTTATTTTGTGAGTGTAAATGATTTCAAGATTGAAATCTTTCAAATTAGTTTTTTTTTTTTCCAGATGGTCTCGGTAGCAACAGACATTCGCCAGCCTGTGTATATGTGTGTAGCAGGAAGGGCTGTGGATTTTGGTCAGATCATCAACCAAATGTCAAAAGTTAACTGGGAAGTGAAAGATGTCAGGAGTGAACATAGTCAGTATGTGGACAACCTTCTTCGGGTATGTATAAAAAAAAACATCAAAATAGTATAGAGAATAATACTAGTTTTAAAAAATAACATTCGACTGTGTCTTTACCACTTACCACATTTCCCATTCAAATGATTAGGACTGTGTAGAAACCAAGCCCTTCCATTTCTTCTTATATAACATTCGCTACTCTTCTGCTGTCATTATCCTCCAGTCTTACACTATGTGTTTCCTACTCCGCACGGAATTCCAAGTTTTATTAGCCATTAATCCATTTTAATTTTCATCATATTTTCAGACCCCTTAAATTTTTCCTATCCATTCTATTGCTTACCTACTGCTCTTTCCTCTCATGTGCACATCAGGAAATTCATTTTTGTTGCCTACAACTTACTCTTCACTGTTGTGTGGTACCATCTTGCTTTCTAGGGTATATTCTTGTAACATGCTGAACTATTTCCACATTTAAAAATGGCTTTTCGTTTTACCTCCTCATTTGTTAAACTCCACAATATTCTCACTGGCAGCTTCAAGCAATCATCCAAGATATACAAAGTTTTACATGAAGTTCTTTTCTTTGTTACTTGTAATCATTATCCATTATGAAAGCTTTTCCTTGGGTTTAGTTACCACTTAACTCTGTTATTTTAATTGAGTTAATTTCATTCCTTTTCTTTGCAGACATTCTTGCTGTCATTTTCTTTTGTCAAGATTGTATAAAATATATATACTTCTTAAATATTATGAGGCAGCATTTCATTTATCTGTTTCAAATAATTTTATCAAATTAGGAATTTTTGTGAGAAATAATTCATATAGTTTTATGAATATTTTACTTGCATGGTAAAATTTTTCCAATACAGGCTTGTAGACGACTAGGTATGTTTACCGTCATGTGTGTTGCGTTTGTTGACATTGTTATACTTCCTTAAGGGGAGATTAGTTCATACAGTTCATGAAAGGAAGTCGTGGGACAATTAATTAATCAAAACTAATTAATTCAGAAAGATCTTTACTGAATCTACTTACAATAATTACAACGTGATGTAGTTGGTTGGGTTAAGGATTGAGGTAGGTGTGAAGGACAAGCTGTTATGGAAGGACAAGGATATAAGGGGCTCCGAGCTCGCTCTATCACCCTAGCATAAGACACTTACTTCCAATCACCGCTCGGAGACGCCATTCAGGGAGGATCAACGCAGACTGACACCACGGCCCTTAGCCGCAGTGTCCACCACACTTCTCGTTCATGCCCACCTTCTCCAATATCCTTGATTCCTATAGGCTCTCCCTTATAGCCTGGGCGGGGTTACTGCCATCAGATGTTGATGAAATTGCAGCAACCCTACTGTGTCAGCCAGACCCAGATATTCTACGTACTTTTACAGATTCCTGCATTTTTAGTTGTTGCGTCACAGTCCCCGTTGTTTGTGAACATTGTTTTAATCACAGTCTTTGGCCACATTCCTACCTTACCCGGCCTTGCTTCTTGTGTTGTAATGTAATAACATGTACCAAGATTTAGTTCAAAGTTTGTATTTCCCAGGCCCAGAACTGTAACCTGTACATTACCGGCTGTGGCGCTGCGATTGGCAGTTGTCGTTTAAAGATGGCGTGCGAACTATCGACAGACGCGCAGCCACCACAAAATTTGTACAATATTGCTGAATAATTTTCCCATCCAACTAAACATTTGGTCCTCCGAGCGACGGATTGTAAAAGTGACCCGAAAATTACAGTATTTTCGTTCCGTGTTCAGTTTTCGGTTCGCGAAAAGTGATTTTGGGCCGACGCGTTTCGTGTTTCCGTGTGGTGTGACATGGTATGAACTACGTGATTCGTGTGATAAAAATGCACACTACTTGCATTCCTTTGAATTTGTGAGAGATTCAAAAATGTGTTTGTGTTTGAGAAAGTGAGTGGCTGAAACAGCAAATGTGTGAAAATCTGAATTTGTTTGTCTACCAAGTGGATGCAGTGGTTCATGAATAATGCAAACTACAGTCAGTGCCAATAATTATGTACATCAAAACGTAAACATATAACAAGTATTGGGTGACGTTTTTGTTGATCTTCGTGCGTGACGAGGTTAAATTACTCTGGGCGTTGTCGTTCATGTGCATTTTCAGGTTAATTGCAACGCACAGTTATGAAATGGCTTCCAAAATAGTTGCAGCTCGTCTACGGTTGGATTGTGCCGAAAACCTTAGGCCTTAGGCGAAAAGGCACTAAGAGACCCTTTGCAAATGAAATTATTCCAGGCCACATGCCAGGATCTGGAAAATATATGCAAAAGTTTTGATGAAGATTACTTAACCACTTTAGCGGTTGTAGGAGAAATTTACGACATTGATGCAAATGTTCATCGTAAACGTCTGGATGATTTTGACAATTTGTATTACAACACAATTGCCATTGCCAGGTCCTTGCCTCAGCCATCTGTGGAGCAAAAACACCCATCATCTGCGTCTATATCAAGAGTAGCGCTTCCTATGATAAAGCTGCCAACATTCAGTGGTGATATTGGGCAGTGGCAGAACTTCTCTAATTTATTTGATACATTACTTGCTCAAAACTGTTCGTTAACAATGTGGAAAAACTGTCGTATTTAAAGTCTTCAGTGTTAGGGGAACCACTGTCATTAATACAGTCTCTCCCACTCACCCCAGATAACTATGAGGTAGCTTGAACCTTACTTGGGAAATAGCACAAAAATCCCAAAGTATAAATTAAATCACAATTACTGTATCATTGCCATAGTTCTGACTGTCAATTAGGTAATTCAAAATATGCAAAATTAACTAAAATTTGAAAACTAATGTGCCTATTCTTGAAAGCAGATGCTAAGGTGTTTTGAAGAAAGCACATCAAATAACACTCAAAACACTAACTCAAAACTTTCAAACATGCTAAGCAATATATAAACACACATTTAAAATTTTTCAGTCACTGAGCAGCTAAAACCTAACACAATACTGTACAAAACATACTGATACATGAGAGAAATAAGGGAAGACAACTAAGCAAATAATTGTGGGTTTTGACACAAATTAAGTATTGAGCGATAAATGTTGATCTTGGTATTAACTACAGCACTGATTTGTAAAAATGAACGCAATGAGGAAACACATGAAAGAGTTCATGGGAATGCAACCACTGTACAAATTAGCAAAATGGGACTCCTGCACAATCAATAAAGAAATGGGGAATTGGTCCCCCCAAAAAAACATCTTTCCAGTAAATAAATCAGAGGAATAAAATGGGTTTTTAATGCCCTTGAATTGATAACTCTGTAAATGATAAACTCCTTAAAACTTTCCTTAAAATTAATATAATACCCTTAAAGAATAAAAAAAAACAACTGCTGAAAAGCAGTTTTTGCCTCAGGTTTCAATCAGCATTACCAGTAGTGTAGTTTCTTGACGTGTCTAGGTATTAAAAGGTGAACAGCCATCTGGGCTAGAACAAACGCCATCCATGAGAGATCTAGCTCTGTACTACTGCAAAAGACAAATCTGAAAGAACACCATCATCATTGGGCACGGATCCACTGTTCACAACCACTGATATAAATCACATTATCAGTTGAACAAGCCAATGGCATCTTAACAAAACACCAATAAAAAAAAGAAAGAAATTTTTTTGTAAAAGTGTGGGAGCACTTAAATTCAAATACAACAAATTTGGCTCTCAATGAACATTCTTACCAAAAATTAACTTCATTAAATAAACTACAATTGATATTGAATACTGAGATCTTTCATGATGAGACAGAGTATAACTCTGCCTGAGAGGGAAAATTAGAAGAGGCCTTCCAAAAGCGAGCACTGAAACGCCATGGCTCCCGGAACACGGCTAGTCATGTGGTTGCTCAGCTACAACGACCAGAGTGTTAACGCCCAAACATTAATTTATAATTTAGCCTTGAAAGAAAATAAAATTCATCTTCCTCTTTGATGAAACTGCTTCATCATACTCTACAAAGCTAACAAACTAGGATGCAAAATAAAAACTTGATATAAGGTAACACACTCTAGAGAAAATAAAACCTGTACTACACTGTGGCCTGGCGTACATCACCAGCAGCCTTTAAATAAGAATTAGAGTGTTGTGTTATATTATAAGACCATATGGACATTTACACCTGTACGTATGGAGCACTTGTTCTTCACTACAGTTCAGTCAGTTCCCATCTGGCTGTTTTGTACAGTTCTTGGTTGTGTGCTCTGGTGCTTCAATAAAGATGCTTGTAGCTCAAGCTTTGAGTTCTTCCTCCAAATAATCCGAGATTGTAGCCAAGTGGTTGACAACCAGCTTAGCATACCCGCTATTGCCATCTTCTGTCAAATCATTCTTAGTGTCACTGTCAGGTGTCCCATGTGGCAAATACTTCAGACTTTGGGTTCCAGCAGCAGGTTTTCTCAAGCTCGATTACCATTCCCATCCCATGAATTCATTGGACATAAATATTTTTAACCATATAAGAGGCAATTATGGAAAAATTTTTACCTATAATTTTTGAGTCTGATTGATACATTATCCAATTGCTCTTATTATACAGTATTTCTAAAGATCAAAGATAGATAATTATTCTCACAGTGTACATGTTTAATATAAAAGTCAAGACTTCATTACACATTTACAAACAAATATAAGCTGAAGAAGGTGCACAAGAATATATTGAACATGAAACCAAATGAAAGTTCATGAACAATACAGAAAATTTATGATAATTAATTTATTGATGTTAATCTGCTGTGGATTTCAATGTTTCAGGAGTTACAGATTTTCAGCATGCGACTAGATGACATTGGTCGTCGAATTCCTTTGTCCCAAGAAGTGCTAAACACTCTCTGGGAAAATGTCGCTTACCTCTGCTGCAACATGTTTGTTGAAGGGTTGGTAATATTTTTGCAATTGATGATGTGTATTATTAAAGAAATTACCTTTAAAACTCATTTGATTATTTTTTGGTTATTTAGATTTTCGAATGCAAAGAAATGTTCTAATGGAGGTAGAGCACTCATGCAGCTGGACTTTACTCAGTTCCTGTTGAAATTTGAGAAATTGACATCCTTAAAACCAGTGCCTAACAGAGAATTTGTGGAATTGTATGTGAAGGCTTACTACCAGCATGATGCAGAATTGGAGGCTTGGATAAAGGATCATTGTGTAAGTAACTCTGGTCATTGTACTTTTACATTATTTATTCATGTTTTTTCAAATGAAAACTGCTGTTGTATGCATTGTTTCAACTCCTTCATAGTTATTGTGTGAAAATTCTCAAAAGTTTTTACTTTTAGCAGTACACATTCCTTCCACTCCCCTAGTTACATGTAGCATATAATTATATGTCTTCATGTGATTTTAATCTCATTTTATTAAGTAAAATATTGTTCAGTATGTAATGTTAACTTGAATATTAAAGTGATATAATATACTTTGTACTGAAACATTATTTGTGGAAATTTTCAAGTGTCAGTCATTGCTTTTTGTTTTGTCGCTAAGCACAGTATAATTGCTAAACTCAACAAAACTATTTTCCAAGGCCAGATCTAGACACAATGTTGGAAACAGTATTTCCAAGTTGTATCAAATGGGTCAGCAGCTATCTGAGGACAGTTATGCTAACTTTAATGCATATAGTTTCCATATTTAATTTAAAATTTTACATTAAAATGTTTTACAGGGTTGTACAGCAACTATGCAAAATTGGTTTTAAAAAGTGAAGATTTTGTTTACTTAAAAACTATGTACTATGTATATAGACTTGAATGTGTCCTTGGAAAAATATGCTAATCACAATGTTAATTTGTGATAGTCATTACACCTGATCACTTTTCAGTGTTTAAATTTTGAAGAAAGTCGGCATGGTTTTATAGTCATTTGCATACCATCAGGTGTGCACATGAATAATCTCTTTGTATTAAAATATCTACATATTTAACAACAATCCAGATTATAAGTCAAGTTTAGCAGGCAATGACATGTGCCATGGTGGCAAACAGTGTATCTTTGTATGAACTTGTTGTAGTGCTTGCATTGAAGTTTATATAGCATGGAAATAAAAATCTTTGCAGAACACTATGTATATTTTCAGATTGTCGTTTTGCAAAAACTACCATCAGTGCCTATTGCACTGATATGACATTCAATCTAGACCTTTCATAAACACTAGACTTTTATGCCTTCAAGCCTTGAAGCTTTGGTGAACACTTTACCACAGTAAGGATGTTGATTTTGTGGTTATTGTTCTACCTATGAAGTAGGTAATATGACTGAAGACACAGGGCCAGATTTCCCATGTTGCCACCTGTAAGCCCACGAAAAAGTGCCTCCCTCACCCACAATCTGTTTTCTTCTTTCCTTATTTTATTTAGTATTTTACAATCCACAGTGACAAGACTAGGCGCATCAATATAATTTATATTACACCATTAAAACATTATCAATGAGTTATTTTAATTAAAATATCAAACAAATATTAGTTAATAACAAGGTCAAAATTAAGTAATTTCATTAACTTGATATAAATTGTGGAATTTATGGAAGTAAAACAAATTAATCTAACTTTTTATTCGTAGGCATTTTTCTAGCATTCCTTTGGTGAAAGGCATTGACATCACATGCAGTGTGTTTGACTGTGTGTATCTGTATATATGTGTGCATACATATACATACACACACATATATACATACACACAGTATGGTCCACTTAACTTTTTCACCTCCGATGATGTGGTAACCAATATTACTAAACAACATGACACGTGTTGTATGTAGGACATCAAAGGGACATCATATAGTGTAGTTATGTTTTTGTACGTGTAATTACGTAACCTGCAAGATATGAATGTCAATATCCTTTGAACACATGATAATACATTAATATTTTAAGCATGGAAATGTTGCACATGTTTTGTAGATTACATTGAAGTACCGTACATAATAAAAATATAATTATTCTAGAAACAACAAAAATTCTGGCATTGTAGAGTTGCATGTCTCCATTGTACACATTAATTACAAATTAAACACTGTGTACCTTCTGGCAAAACTAAATTAATGCAAGTGTGTAGTATCATTTCTCTCAGTGTGTGCTTTAATGATTGTCAAAATGATGACCATTTGCATTGAGACATTCTTCTGCGTGTGTCTAGAGGTATGGAAGCACATGCAGCTACAATATGGTCTTTCATGTCGTACAGTGTTAATGGAACCTACTGGTACACTAAATTTTTGATATTTCCCCAGAGAAAGAAATCTAACGGTGTTAGATCAGGCGAACACACTTGATAATACTGAAAAGGACTACCTGTCTCGATCCATAGATTGAAAAATAGATACTGTAGTTAATTTTGTGCAATAAGTCATTATGAGCAGGACACCAATCGTGCTGCTACCCCATCACTTGACGCGTATTCATAACGACATATTCCAACAATGCAGGCAAGGTACGTCCCAGGAAACACTTGTACTTTCGCCCATTCAGTGGCCCTTCAATGAAATAAAGGCCAATGATTTGTTGTCCGATGATACTATACCATACATTGACGCTCCACTGGCATTGATGTTCTCCCTGACGAAACTAGTGAGAGTTTTCCGGTGACCAGTAATGCAGTTGTGCAGATTGACATTACTGGGGTTTGTAAACGTTGCTTCATCTGTGAACATCACCCTCCCAATAAACTCTATACCTTGTTTAAAAAACCCACTGGCAATATTCCATTTGCTGTTGAATGTCATTGCTGTGTAAATCTCTATGCAATCATATATGGTAGGGATGGTAATGATGCCTGTGCAGAATGTGCAGCACTCTAGTTTTGCTAATTCCAATCTGTTGTTATTTCGCTAGAACTGGCTTCAGAATTTACTGCAATAACTGCAAGTATTACAACTTCTGCTCCTTCATTTATGACGCTCTTGCTTAAAATCTGCTGCCGTGGAGAAAGACCGTCATTCTAGCGAAGATTTATGACAGACTAGTGAAGGTTGGATGGGATGGATGATGTCGTGTAGGAAAATGTTTGACATAAAGCTGTTGTGCTGCTGTAGCATTTTGACAACATTCTCCATAAATTAAAATCATGTTGACTATTTCTTCATTTGTGAAACCCATTGTATGTGACTATGAATAATGGAGAATATCATGTGTTTTCCTGGACTAATTTGACAGTAACAGTAGCATGAATTCACTTGTCATCTCATCATTGGGAAATGTTTGTGGCCAACAGGGTTAGAGAAATCCAAACAAACACCCCTGCCTCCTGGCAGGTAACAAGCAGCTGTAAGTTGAACCATGGGGCCCAAAAATAGTTTAACCATATGTCTTTTCATGGACTCTTTCATATTTATCTGCAGTTTGTGTAAACTCTGTTCCTTCCCAGAACTCAGCTTTTATGAAAGTTCTCTCTTACCTGGCACTGCACCAACATTTTTTTAATGCATTTAAAGCATTTCTCGAAATGTGAAAATTAAGAATTTTGTTAAGTGTGTAAGAAAGAAAATTTTTACCATTTTACAGACATTGTAATATATTCCTGCCAAATAAATCACAGTTGTGTACTTACATATGCATGAAGGTAAAAAATTCATAATGCATTTTATATTTGTAGCAAACAGCTAACAGCACATGTTTTATTAGTTTGAAATATAAAAATAATTAGTATTCCATATTTTTTTTTGCCTAGTCCAATGTCAAATTCACAATTTTGTTGGTTTTGAAACATACAAATAAAAAAAAAATTTTTAAAGGCATTTTCATGATTTATTCTAAGGTGTGGACCAAAAATAGGTAAAACTGTTGTTATATTCAACAATTGAAAGACTAACCATAAACATTTCTTTGTGTGATTACATAGATATCTTGAAATAGTAAATGCCAGTTATTTTCAGTGTGAGGTACCTCTTTTCTTCAAGTGAGTTAGTTTTTATTATTTGTGCATTTAAAAAAAAACAAAATCATCATTTAGCCCTGCCAATTACTGCTGCAAAATAACTATGGAACAATGTTTTCTTTTTAGTTAAGAGAATTTATTTAAATGATTAATTTTCCCCCCTTCAAACACACTGAAAATAATTTAACTCCTTTCACCTTTTTAACAGAAATTCATATATTGTGTTTTATGTCAAGAAACATAATCACTTTTGCTTGCATGCATTTGCTTAAACAGTAAGTCAGATAATACGTAGTCTTTGAGCATAAATGGTTTACATGCTTATGGGAACTCCAGAGGAGAGAGTATGGTAGACGTGCTGCTGAAACATCAGTGTGTGTGTGTTTACAGGAGTATTCCATGAAACAGTTGATGGCATTGGTGAACTGTGCCTGTCAGAATAACAAGAAAGCACGGCAGCGCCTCACTTCCTTGCTTGAAGAGATGGGCAGATGAAGCAGTGAAGAATGACTGGTAACTGCCCTCGTCAGTCCATCCACCTGTATGAAGAAATAACTTATTTGCGCTATAGATATTGTCATATTATCAATATTTTTATAAAATGTAGATTTTAATTGTTGATGCATGTATAACATGTGGCCTTTTTGAGTGCATCTGATGAGAGGAAAAGGTTCGTCGATTCCAAGCTAGTCTGGTTATGTTAAGTAAACAGAGTGTCTGGGTAGGTGGTTCTCTTTTTGGAATTTGAGTAGCAGTGCTGTCAAATTCATTTGTGTATTATTTTAATTTTGTTTGCTTGCCTGTGCCTTTAGTTACCATATACTGCATATGAGGGGGCATAGTCCAATTTAAATTTTTTTAACCCAGTTTCTAGAAAATGTAAAATGTGACATTTGAAAGGTATCCCATAGTCTCTATATCAAGTACAAACACCAGTAAGATTAATTGGTAATAAATAATAATGGCTTGTGCTGTATATATTTCTCTTTAGAAGAGCTGACATTTGCTTTGCTCTTTTCTGACCCCCTTCTGCACCATGATTTATTTCAGTGGGTGTCAAGAAATTCATAAAAGGGGTAATAGTTGTTGATTAGGTTAAAGATTCCTTTCATTACCAAGCTTTCTATGTAATTTAGTAATTACATTATGTTTTTACTTGACCTTGAACTAGGGAGGCATACATTTTTCCCTTTAATGGTTGTATAATTTAATTACATAGACCAAAAACTGCATATTTTGACTTTATTGCTTAAACATCATTATAAAAATTTTCTTTTAGTTATTAATGTACAGTGTCCTGTGCACACAAAATTTTCACACTTATTTCTACAAAAGCAGAAATGATACTGACATAAATGTACATTATAACATTGTACATTTGGTAACTGACAAATTACAAAACAACAGTTAACCTAAATTACATTGCATTTGCTTGGTTTTGAGGGCTTAACTGCTTAAGTATTTTGTCTTATCCAGGTGTGTGTGTTTCCAGTAATTTTTGTCATGGTAGTCATTATTATTATTATTATTATTATTGTGTACTTTTAAAATAATCTATATTTTCTTATTGTATATGGTTTTTTTTAATACTAAAACAACACAAGTACCACCATGTGTAATACAACCCTCAAACATGTTGCCAGCAGTAAGGTACATGTTCAGTTTGATGCCCAGCACTGAAAGGGCATGTAAGACTCATGTTATAATTTTGGAACTGGCACTGGATGTAATGTAAATATCAAAATCTTAATATGTAGTAGTGATGCTTTTCTTTACATACACCATCCAATGGCAATATGGAATTATTTGAGAAAATAACTTAACTTCCTTGTCTTTTTTTTTAATTTAATGGCAGATGCAGAAATATTGGCGTGAATTTCTCCAATGTGGCACGTTTGCCCAGAATAGTTGAAAGTATCTGCCAATTTTGGCTGGTGACTGAGATTACATAATTTTACTGTTGATCAGTGATGATGACTTGTGTTCTGACATGTCTGTTGTGTACTGATATTGTTGTTCGAAGACTAGCTAGTTATGCCGAGTTACTTTTTTTTTTTTTACAACTTTTGTGCTAGCACACTTGTTGCCCAAGTGCTTACTTAGATTTTTACTGTGTCACGTGCTACAACACCCAGCATGGCTGTGATTTTGTGATACTCTGTGGCACCAGTAGATGTGCCTTTTGGATGCTTGCAGTTCATTTTCTTGAGTTACATAATTTCTCTGTTAACGGAGAATGGAGGGTACGCCATATTGCCATTGGTATCATTTCTTTTGTTTTGTATGTGTAGCAGAGTGGAATACAAACATTTTTTAAGTAGCAACTATGGTGGGCATGCTGCCTCTGGGAGGTGTGGCATATGCAATCTTCATGAGTAGTGCTGGCAGACAAGGTTCTTCTAGCGTGGATAATTTTAAAACATTCACAGCTCATCATACCCTTGATTTCAGTGGCTTTGGCAGAATGTGCCACTTTTTGTTGTTTGTTAATATGAAGAATTGCCATTTCCCAAGTTTTTGATATTTTAAACTATAACCAGAGCTAGTAGAATAACAAGTGTTTCTGAGTATCACCAGGGAAATATAAAGCAATTACTTGCGAGACTGTTCTCTCACACTACTGGTTAATTATTGCTGTGTTTGTACATGATGAAGGTAGTTTATCTTTCATAATTGTCAATGAATTATCTGATGAAGCATTTGTGCCATTTGGCCAGTATTTCTTGTAATTCAATCTTCATTTCTTTATTTTTTTTTTTGTCGCACATTTAGACCATATGATGTGATATTCTAACACCCAGATAAATGCTTTCTGTGATACAAAATCTGGGTGTCATTCCTTCAATGATAAAGGGCATAAAATTCAACTAGCAGCTATTTCTAGTCCATTATGAATGTGAGTGCCTGGATGCTGAAGTCAAAATTTTTTTAATAAGATTTGAGGTTTTTAAGCACATCCAAAATATCTGGTTGAGAAAAAAAAAAACAGTAATATAGCCAATTGAATTATTTACTAGGAATCTGAACTAGTCAGTCTAGACAGCACGTTAGTGTTGTGCAGACCATAAAATCTTGTACCTACAACAAATATTTTGCCTCTGATGGAACTAGGATGTTCATTTCTTTCTGGCTAGATCCAGCACTGTATTGTATTTTGTAGTTTGTTAGTTTGTAGTGTTTCGAAATCTATGAAATCATTTTTATCTTTAGGACATCTGATGGGTCACAGTTCGCTTCATCACCACTCGCTGCAAAGCAACTCTCATTGGAGTTTGTTCTGTTTCAACATTCACCATTTTACTAATGTGTAATAATACTCCTGGGATAGTAACTGCATCCTGTTATCCACTTTGTTCTCTCATACATGTTTTTAAAAACTTCACCCTCTAGGTAAGTTTGTACATAAACTCAGTACTAGTGAGTGTCAGGAGTCTGATTTATTAATCATAATGCCAGAAGCAGATCTTCTTTGCCAATTACATTGTAACAGGCGATGGTCAAATTCAAGATTTGTTGAATCCGTCAAGGGTTTGAGGTGGTGAATTCAGAGATTTATCATCATCTGATATTTATAGATTGGTATTTCTGCCATTCTGTTTACTTTTTGTTATAGCAAATTTTGAGACAAATTGGTTTTTTTTTTTTTGGTATATTTTTAATGTCAGACTAGTGAATTTGCATGATTTTTGTGGTAGAAACATAATTTTGTGTTCATCTTGTAGTCATTGGAACTTATCATTAACTTGTAATGACATTTTAACAGGCAAAATGTGTTACAAAAATTAAATTGATATATTTATATGTTTATCCTTTACATCTTCAAAACATCATCTCACTTAATTATTTAATGCTCTTTGCTTTTGTGAATTAAATCTTTATGTTAACCATTTGTGATGTATGTTAGACAAGTTTCACAGATTTTTGAAAAGCCATATGTAATTTGTAGACTTATTACTTTTTTTTTTTTTGTGGGCTGCACATTTGCGGCTGAGATTATTTCCTGTGTTATTTTTGGGGTGCTAATAAATCTGTTAAATAATTGAGGAAAATATTTTAGATTTGAGCGAGACTAGCAAATTTCATATTATGTTTACAAAAATAACCTGAATGTCATGCCTGTTTGGCAAGGGCCCTCATTGCTTCCTTGCATCGTTGCTTATTTTTGTCAGCACCTTGAAGTTTCCTTTCTGCATGATTAACCATGGACTTTTACTGTTATTTAATTATTTATATTTAAAAAACATTTTACTTAAATTTTTAAATTACTTTTTTACAAGCATGTTCTAGTTCCATTTAACCAGTTGTGACAGACAGTAATCAAAATGTGTGGTGGAGTAAAGCTAATCCCTTTAGAAAAGTGTAATAATTTCAAATATGGGAGCCAGATATAACCTTTAGTCCTCAGATACTCATCTGTTATCATTTATTTCATGGAGTGTGCTAATCTGGGATTTGGTTGTTTCATTCCTACATGTAGCATAAATACTTATGTACCACAAAAAACTTTTCCAGATATTGCAGCACAATAGAAAATATACAATTACTTTAATTATCTGTTGTTTATATTTTTGTGATAAAGATAAAAATGTGCAATGCTGCAATAAATTGCTTTGAATGTGATATACATTCTGTGATATATTGCAAGCAATATATTCTTATGTATACCATAGATTGCATATTATGATATACCACTTGGTATGCTGTATTGTTTAATGTTATGTTTTGTAGCTGTAAGTGCTCTAAGCAGAATTAGGCGATTGCTGTACCTTTCTCTTTTTTGTATTTCAGGCTGTCAAACTTACCAGTATGTAATTTTTATAATACTTGTAATTTTAAATCAATTCTCCCTGTGTATGATTTTGAAATATTTTCAATGCTGAGCATTTTTAGTGTTTGTGTTGAAAGATTGTCACTGATATTCTTAGATAAGGTGAATGTAAATTTTGAGAGTCTAATTATGATATGTGATACAGTACATTAAATATTTTAGCTAGTTACAATAATTTCAGTTTTTTTGAAGTTATGCTTCAGCATACATAATGGTTTATAGATACACTTTTGCATCCTGTAGTTAAACATTACCATTGCCATAAGATGTAGCAGAAATAAGCCGCTAAGCTATTAATCACATTATTAAAAGGAAATACTGTACATATAAAATACAAGTATTCACAGGATGTTACTCCCTGATAGAGACACACTTTTTTCATGCAGATACGCAGTTGCTATGTTTCATTGACTTGGCCAGCTCCTTCAGGCCATCATGTGCCGCCTGAAGGAGCTGACCAAGTCAATGAAACATCACGACCATACATCCGCAAAGAAAATGTGTTCGTCCAAATTAGTATCTGTGCCTATGAGCAAGTACCACCTTGTGAGTACTTGTGTTTTCCATCTCCTTTTAATGATGTAATTACCACTGCCATATTATGCTAACTTGACAAATGGCCATTGCTTACATAGAACAGCTCAGTACTGGAACCTTAGGTGACCGCCACCGTTTGGTACACAGCTCATACTAGAATTTCTAGTAATAATAATTTTTTTTACACACCTACATCATTTGCTTACTGGACATATGGCATTTTAGATCTTTATTTTTCTTTGGTTTGGTCATTTCACAGATTTGTGGTGTGACCTTAGTTCAACATGACTACAGTGCATAAAAACCTGTAATTATTATGCAAGTGTAAGAGGTGCCAGAAAAATTTAAAATGTGGTGACATGGTAGTGAAAATATCTTTGGGTTCGGCATTTATTTTAAAAGTGAAATTTTCCTTTTCACAGCTTGCCATAAGTATTTTAAATACGCTAGGAGTTAGCAAATTCAATCTGTAATGTGGAAAGAAAGAAATTTTAGTGCAGAGAGAGAAGTATACAGCACAAACCTAAATAAAGTTTTTCTCCTTGCCACATTTACAGTGAATCTAAATTGGCCTAAAGCTACCATTATAGGGGTTTTTATTTATTATAATTTCAGCAAGATTAAACATTATTTCATATGCATAAATAAATCAGACCATTTTAGGTTTTATTATTTTGCAACATTAACAGACAAAAGTGAGCCTGTGAAGGCTTATAAAACAATAGATCCCATGAGAATAATCAACACTTTAAGCTTGTAATTTGCCAGCCTCCAAGATGATATTCAGTTAAATCCAAAAACTTAGTTTTTCTGTTAGAAAGCTCCAAGTAACTTAACAACATTAAAACTTAAAAACATTGTCACATTTAAATGGTATAACCACAATTTTACTTTTCCCTCTGTTATATTTTCTCCTTAGATACACCAATTCATTCAGGTCCCGCCATTTTCCTTATGTTTGCAATGTAATAAACACCTGCAATTTACACAGCAATTCATTATGGTTTCCCATATTACACTGGTCTGTCATCTCTAAGTGTTTAACATTGGGGGAAAAAAAAACATATCTGCAGTTGGATAACTTAAAGGAGAGATGAGTTTATTATTCTGCGATTTGGTTCTAAATAACACATACAATTTCACCAGTGAAATTAAAATAAACAAAACTTAACATATTATTTTTAAGACAGATGCAAAAACATAGCCTTCAAGTTATAAACTATTTTTACTTTACTACAAAAACTGATTTAAATATTAAACAATGCTTGAAATTTACTACGTAGCTACTTTTCAGCACAAAATATTAAACTATTATCTGTATTGCTTATTAATCTACACTGATGTTAACTGCTAAAGTTTTTCAAGTTAGTCTTGTTTCCCTCCATTTACACTTTCCCTGATTTATATGATTTTTAATTTGTCACTAGAAAAGTATAGAATAGGGGTTATGCTATATTACCAAGTATGTTATCACAGTTTCAATACGTTTTTAATGAGTTCCAGGTACATGGGGTCTTGTTTTCAAGTAATTTGGTAAGACATAAGTTTAGTACCATTAGCTTAGTATTGTAAGGTGCTCCCCAATAGCGTACCAACCTAAAACAGAGACCTTATAAACAACAATTAAAGAACTTAACCATTTACAAACCCAACAAATATACATTATTACAGCATTATAAAATGAAAGTTATTCAGTGTTCGTGCAGTAATATAATTATACTAATAAATATATAATAAATGCAAATATGAAGCATCAGGAAATGTGTGACAAGATGTCATGTTGACAAGTTACACTTTTACTGTTAAAATAAAATATTAAGCAGGTATACGAGGGCTTTCTTTTCAAAAGTAAATTGCAAAAAGTTTGAAATTGTAACATCTGCTCTATATCTTTGTTGTATAATATTAGTGAAAATTTTATGTTCCTGCAAGGTTTTAATTTATTTGAGATGTTATCCTTATTTCTAATTAATACATTTCCACCACCATCATACACTATGCGATGATAATTATCTGGACACCCACCTGAAAATGGACAAGTTTGGGCTGCCCTTTATCGGGAACACTGGCAGTCAGTACGATATTGGTCCACCTCTAGCATTGATGACAGCCTGCACTTTCGCAGGCATACTTTCAATCAGATGGCAGAGGGTGTCCTGGGGAATGGCAGCCCATTCCTCTTGTGGAGTTCCTAAATGAGAAGAGATATTGATGTGAGTCGGTGTGATCAAGTATGAAGTCAGTGTACCAAAAGATCCCAGAGATGTTCTATCAGATTCAAATCAGGACTCTGGGCAGGCCATACTCGGCCATGGAAACCAAGTTGCCGCAACTCACACCAAACATTCATGGTGTTTGGAGTAGATACTGATGCAGGTTGGAATTCATGTGTGATGGTGGCAATGGATGTTTGACAATTGTGCTGTACAACTCTCTTCAACACTCAACAGTCATTGGCGATTAACATGGGAGGTCGGATTGCACGCTTTTGGATTGTACACGTCCCTTCACATTTACACTTCACTTTAACATTGGAAAAAGTGGACCTAGGGATATTCAGGAGGGTGGAAATCTCTAGCATAGACTTGTTACACAAGTAGCACCTGACCACGTTGAAAGTCAGCGAGTTCCTCAGACTGTCCCATTCTGCTGTCTGACGCTGTCTGCTGACTACTGCGATCACTGACCATGTGTTCCACTTGGTAGATGGCAGTACTGTGTTGTCCTCTATGTTAAACACACGTTTCATGGGGTGTTTGGATACTTCTGATCACATAGTGTATTTTGTATTTTACTTTCAAGTGCAAATGAACTCTGAGGAGGCCACTAATAGTTATATATACCATATTTTTGTGTGGACAACTTTTTAATGCTTGCTTGAAAATGGATTTGAGTACAAGTATCTTACAAATTAAGGCAAAACAATTTAATTTGTTGTCGTAGTGTTTGAAAATTACATTCAGATTTCCTAACTAATTTGTTATTCAGCAGAATTCTGTACTTGTTTTCTTGAACGTACATGCTAGTGTAGAATGTAACATGTAACTAAAAGCATCACATTAAACCTTGATCAGTTTGGGTCTCGAACTCACCTCCAACTATTGTGTGTCTGTTTGTTGCTGTTTTCTAAATGAAGGAATGGATGGGTCAGGTTCAAGTTTTTAGCTGTGGCAGAGTTCTCTAGCTAGGGGGGAATGAGGGCAAAATCTCACATGTTTCTCATGTCTTGTATACATGCATAAAACTGTTTTTTAGTCTCGAGTATCCAGGGAGGGTTAGAGCAGGTGAAAGGTTTTTTTTGTAGCCAAGGAAATTGCAGTTGCAAAATGGCAATGAGATTAACTACTAGTATATGGGTTTTAATGTTATCAACATTTTGTGAACAGGCCTCAATCCAGAAAATATTCCAGTAAACAAGTGGTCATGTGTAATATTATATGTGTAATGTACTTTCATGGTTTTTAGATACTAAGACATGAATTTTGTTCTGTTTGTTAATGTTAACATTGTATAGCAATTTAAGGATGACACTATGTATTTTCATTACAACAAGAACTCTCCATTGTGTATAAAATGTGTTTAATACATATATATTTATATATAGATGGAAAAATGGAAAGTTAGTATATGGAGGAGTACAAAAGTGCCACATGAATTTATTTCCTCCATTGGAAATATTGTATATGATATAAATATTTATGGATGCAATAGGTGAAGTACATGTTTTATGTATTAAAAGTAATCTAATGGGTACTGAGATGTGATAATTTTGTGATATATCGCAGTGCAATAAATGAACATCCTATATCACAGTGTGGTATACCTCATGGTATATTGTGGTGTGATGTCTGTGATTATAATATCTGCAATTTTTGTAATGTGTATCTTGATGCGATATATTGCATTTATCACAATATTTAAGTATTGCATTGCAATACAGATATTGTTCATATTGCACATTCCCAGTTAAAGGTTTGTTAAAAGAGCTTTCATTTCATTATAGAATGGTTAATGTTGACAACATTTTAGTATAGCTTCTTACTTTAGCTGAGAGAACATTTCATTTTGAAATAGTGTTTGTGTTCTATGTTTTAAATTGTAATATGCCTTAGAATTGTAGAATTGTACAAAACTGTAACTTGGGCCCACTATTTTCTGATTTGTTCATACTTCTGTAGTTATTAGTTAGTGTTTATGTATAAATATATTATTACAAACTGGAATTGTCTGTGACATAATATACGTATTTTGTATACTTAAGCATACATAATGCTGTTATGTGTAGAAAGTCATGAAGTTAAAATAATTCATTAAATTTTTTACTCTTTGCAGTAAAATGTCCCACCATGTCTGCCATCTTTACAGACCTACTTATAATCTGTGGGAGGCAGCAATAACTTGTGTATTGTGATGCATAGCATTTAAAAGTTTTTATTTCAAATTTTATCTCATGTTTATAACATTATATAAATTGTTCACAATAAAATTGTAACTTTTGATTGTTTCTATGTAATTTTCATCCCACTTAATTAACTGAAATGTAATTTCAATAAACTTGTAATAATATAGGTACAAATTCATTGCTTAATGATTGTGACAAGTCTGTGGGGGACACACAAAAAATGTTAATGATTGTAAATTGTCATTTGGATTATCACAATTTTGTTCTTTTAGCATTAGAAAACATTTTGCCTTCTGATATAAACTTGTTATTGTGATTTTTTACAAAATGGCCTTTTTTACTCTTAACTCCAGTATATGTATTTTCTTTTCCATTCTTACCTTCAATGTGTTCACTTACAGGAATAAGAGGAGAGACAAGGTAATAAAACACAATTGTAAAGGAAGAAAATCATTGAATATCAACTGATACAAAACAAGTACACTCAATCATTAGTTTAACAGATGCTCACTAACACCAAATTTTTCCCTGTGACCAATTTGTCAGTACAAATTGATACAATGACATTTTGACCCATTTGGACTCCCTAAGTGGGAAAATTTCATCAAAACTGCTTGTGATGCTGATTTGGCATGTGAGAAGTCATTTGGCAAATCTATAAAAGAAAAAATTAGATGTTCTGTTAATAAACTGTAAATTGATAAGTGAAATGATACCCAACTGTGCAGGTTTGACCATTAAGTCAAAACTGGTGAAAATCCAGACTGCACCTCGAGCATGCGCATAACATATGATGCATGATAAGTCCCAAATTTACCTTTTCCATGTCAAAACAAACTGTTTGAAAATAATGAAATTACAGCATTTTAACAAGCAGATGTCTACACTTAAGAATAATTTTTAATTAATACAGATTATTGATATACAATATGTAAAAATATGAAAATCCACACCACTGTACTGCTATGAATGAAATGCCAGGTGTGAAGGCCATTGTGAAACATCTGTTGCAGGAAAGCAAGACATTTTTTAAAATAAAATATAAACTTATTTTAATAATAATAATTTTATGGTCAGAACGGGGTAATCTGAAACTGGTATAGCTCCGTATAAACAGTTCATAGTAAAAAAAACACAGTATTACATTGCAAGTGAAAATCATCATAATAATCGGTGATAAGAAGATTGTTATGGTCCATACGGTATAAGAAGGCCGTTTTCTGACAGATCTCCGAAATTCAGAACCACCAACTCCGTAGCAGTGAAACCAATTTTACTATCATTGCTACAACATTGTATCACCTGACTGGTCGCTTCGATGTGTATATTGTAGTGTTGGCACCGTACGAAAGAAAATAGTTCATAACAATAAAATTATTAATTTAAATTTAAACGTAAAGTTGTATACTTTTTTTTCACTAAAAGCAATTATTTGGTTTTTATAAACTGTATTCAGAATGTATGCCGATCATCTACGAAATATAAAAACATGTTAATTTTACGTTCTAAGATGTGTGCATACACGGCTTGGTGAAGACATTCGATCTCAGCGACGCCATTGTGCCTTTGCACATGCTTTTGCCGTGGTCTTGAGATCTTGGCAATTTGTCGTATTGTTTTTGGTGGTTTAGAGTTGTATACTTTATTTCAGATAATTCTAATATAGACTTAACTTATATTATAGTGCTAGCTTTTAGTTTTCCTAAATTCGGTACGTGGAAAATGAATCGGTCACGGAATCCCATTACGAACCGGCAGAGGCAGGCGGATATTATTCGTGCGGCGAAGCAAGTGAAAGAGACGATTCGCACTGGCCAGCTGGAAAGATGTTCTGTCATCAACAAGACTGCAGAAATTCTGGGTATCTCCGCTCGAACTGTCCGCAGGTAAATATAAAGTAACATTGTGTGATATTTTATTGTTTTGATATGGTGTCTTGCCTTGTTTACATGTGATTGTGGGCAATACATAACCTGTAAACATTTATTAGTCTTAGCACATTCAATGACTAACTAAAAATTTCCAAGGGGCATCACAATAGTTCTATTATATACTAAAAAAAATGTGATGGGAGGGCTATGAAGAAGAGGGGAAATTGTTGGGTAAAAGTTATATAAAGTACATGTTATTCTGGTCTGTTAACCACATTACATGCAAGAAGACCTAACCTAACTTCACAATATGGGATTGAGGGAGAGTGGGTGCTGACACGAGATAGTCTGTTAGCAAAAGTATAATAAATAACCTCACATTGGTTTATCCACCCCCTGTGATGTGAAGTTAGGTTTGATTTGGTTGGATATTCTGCAATTTAACTTGCCAACGGTAGCAGTGCATAAAACTTTAATTTCCATGCAACTCTACACGTACAATTAACTACACTTACTTTCCTTGCAAAAACCAGAGTATAAATGGCGTTATTCACCCTTGTGATTGGCGAATGTAGGTCCTTGGAGATTTATGGCCTTTAAGACATGTCTAGGACACGGCGTTGATTCAATTCATGGAAACTCGACAAACACTCTTATTTCTGCACAATAATAATATTTTTACACTTATCATTGACATAATTGCAAAGAAACACCCATCACACAATAATTTGACTTAACACTTCAAATGGCAAGAATCGCAATAAAAAATGCTAAATAAGCATTATCGTATTTAACACGATTCAGTTACCTGATAGAAATATGTTTTACGTGTATTACCATATAAACACACTGGTCTTCATAGCCTACCTCATCACATTAGCGATAACCATAATTTGCAGGTATTATTTTCTCGGTTTTCGGAAAAGCCCTTATTGTATATAATTACCTCTGCGGTGTCTCATCTGTAACTACCATAACTATAACAGCAATTTGCGTGTGTCCAGAATGCTAAAGACTTTTCATTCATTCGGCAGGTTCTACAAGAAGAATGCAGAAAATCTGGAGACACCAGGCAAGACCAGAAGAAAGAAAAGAGTGAAAGGCGTCGGAGATGTTGATAATTTTACATGTGGTCTGATTCGTCGCATCATATACAGCATGTATGAAACAGGTATATGAAACCAAGTACATAATTGTTTCCTCGTAGGCTGTTCTGTTTTGTCTGGGACCGTACGTTTGCTAAAAAAAATGTTAATAGGGGTTTGATTTAGTTGGGTTACTATAGCTTGCTAAAAGTACTTTAACAGGCCTGTAAAGTATTGTGACCTCAGAGGTGGCACGACGAACATGCTCCGACAATCCGACACGACATGTCCATCCGACAATTTCTGCCACCAAAATGTGTTCAGTGTTTACAATAAATACTCGGACAGTTCCCAGCCGACAAGCATATCGTAGCTGTCTGCAAATCTTAAAATGGCCAGTAATGTGCTATACTTTCTCGTTAGAATGCATAGAAATCACAATATTTTATTCACTATTTTGTTGTGAAAAAAGTTGAAAGCTATGTATTTTATTTCAGTCACATCAACAACCAGGTATCTTCTACACAATAATCTGTATATACCAGCCACATATTTTTAGAGTAAAATTTCCCATAGCAGTGACATCTGCACGACATAATGTTTAGTAAGGTTTTTGTTTGTTATTATTTATAGTGCCGAGCGAGTCCGACAACGGCAAAAGTAGAAATAGAATCTACTTTTGTCGGCCTGTCGGAGCCGTGATTTTGTCGGGGTGACCTTGTTTCTGATTGGCTGTTGGATTATTTACGCCGGTGTCGCGGTTGTGATGTCTGACTGCCATGGCATTGTAAATCCAGCATTATTATTTTGCACCAACTTAGGTTTATAATCCATGATTTTGTAGAACAGCAATATATTTATTGGCGTAGGCTATTACAGTTACTGCACACTGTGCATTTGCCAAAGGCAGCAAATTATTTTTTGTTCCAGTTGTAGGTTTTGCAGGGTATTTGTTAAGAATAGCGACTTTTCTAAAGGAAATGTCTTAGACCCACAAAAGTAACATAAATGGGTTCTGCACAGCTGACCTTTTTAATATTGAGGAGGACGTAATGTTAAAATAAGTAGAACGTACTACATAAATCCAACAATCCTCGGTTAGATTGACACCCTGCAATTCTAGATTACATTAACACCTAGAATCCTAGGTTAGATTAAAACCCAACAATCCTAGGTTAGGTTAAAAGACTACAATCCTAGGTTAGGTTAAAAGACTACAATCCCAGGTTAGGTTAAAAGACTACAATCCTAGGTTAGTTTAAAACCCTACAATCCTAGGTTTAATAAAAATTGTAAAATAGTCATTAACTCATTGCGAGATTAGGTAAAGTTTTGTTAGGTGTTCACATATTACAAAATTTGTACTTGTGGTTTGTAACGGTAATACGTTAATGCCCCTAGTAAATTTGTGTTGTGTGTAATTAGAAGAGTGGAAATATACCACTTTCCGTGAATTTTTCTTTTATTTTTAGAAAAGCCTCTATTCTGAATAATTACCGTAGCGTCATTAACGTATCACTAATTGTATAATATGTGCCCACCTAACCTAACAGAATCCACCCCACGATGGGTGAATCACTATTTTACATTTTTTAAACTAGCCTAGGATTGTAGCGTTTTAACTAATCTAGGATTGCAGTCATTTAAACTAACGTAGGATTATAGGGTTCCCATCTAGTCTGTGATTGTAGTTGTTGATTGGAGATTTGATTAATATTCTATAATCTTATATTACCTAACAATCCTAGGTTAGTTTAAAAATGTAAAATAGTGATTCACCCATTGTGGGATTAGGATCTGTTAGGTTAGGTGGGCACATATTAAGAAATTAGTCGTACGTTAATGTCCTTAATATATTTGNCCATATAAACACACTGGTCTTCATAGCCTACCTCATCACATTAGCGATAACCATAATTTGCAGGTATTATTTTCTTGGTTTTTGGAAAAGCCCTTATTGTTTATAATTACCTCTGTTGTGTCTCATCTGTAACTACCATAACTATAACAGCANCACATATTACGAAATTCGTACTTGTGGTTTGTAACGGTAATACGTTAATGCCCCTAGTAAATTCGTGTTGTGTGTCATTAGAAGAGTGGAAATATACCACTTTCCGTGATTTTTTCTTTTATTTTTAGAAAAGCCCCTATTCTGAATAATTANGAGTGGAAATATACCACTTTCCGTGATTTTTTCTTTTATTTTTAGAAAAGCCCCTATTCTGAATAATTACCGTAGTGTCATTAACGTATGACTAATTGTATAATATGTGCCCACCTAACCTAACAGAACCTAACCCCACGGTGGGTGAATCACTATTTTACATTTTTGAACTAACCTAGGATTGTAGCATTTTAACTAATCTAGGATTGNCCCCACGGTGGGTGAATCACTATTTTACATTTTTGAACTAACCTAGGATTGTAGCATTTTAACTAATCTAGGATTTCAGTTATTTAAACTAACGTAGGATTATAGGGTTCCCATCTGTGATTGTAGGGTGTTGATCGGAGATTTGATTAATANCGTGGGGTTCGGTTCTGTTAGGTTAGGTGAGCACATATTAAGAAATTTGTCGTACGTTAATGCCCCTAGTATATTCGTGTTCTACGTAGTTAGTAAAGTGGAAATATACCACGGTTTGGGTTTTTTTTTTAGAAAAGCCCCCAAACTTAATAATTACCCAAATTACTGAAGGGGCACAGCAAAAGGTATATTTAAGCTTTCAATTTACTTAGATCAGTACTGTCACTAGAAATAAACATTGTTTTAGAATTTTTGTAAATGGAATAATTACGATTTTACTATANGATTTCAATTTACTTAGATCAGTACTGTCACTAGAAATAAACATTGTTTTAGAATTTTTACGATTTTACTATAAAAAAAATGATGTGCGCTATAACTACATGTATTCTGGTGATAAGTTACCAATGTTTGAACATGACTAACCAGGTAATCTTGTCTCTNTTGTGCGCTATAACTACATGTATTCTGGTGATAAGTTACCAATGTTTGAACATGACTAATCAGGTAATCTTGTCTTTAGCAATCACATGAGACGTGTATTTTTCTAGTTTTCAGTGCACACCCAGTCCAGTCAATTGCAGGAGTGGGTGTGTGTCTATGTGTGTTTGTGTGTGTAAGCATAGTGTCAAAACAATTTCCAGGAGAAAATGTGACACTTGATACAATCCTGGAAGCCGTGAAGAACAGCGGTGATGTCGGGTTCCAGGGGGGTAGGACTTCTTTGCATCAACTGCTTCTCAGGCTGGGATTTTCGTGGAAGAAGACTGATGCTCGGAAGGTGCTTTTGGAAGACCCGAAAATCTCAGGAATGCGAAGGGATTTCCTGAGGCAATATCAGAAGATGAAGGAAGAAGGATGGATGTTCGTGTACTTGGACGAGACATGGTTTTTCTCAAAAGGTATGCACTTTTGGTACCAATACATACTTGCGACATATACATATGACTATGGCTGAGGCCACATGCCACTTTTTCAAATACCGCTAATACACAGCCTTATAAACAGATACTTTCAATGCTTGAAACTTATACAAATACTACTATTAACTTTAGAGATGAAAATCAATGAGAAAATCAAAACTTAAGCGTTCAACCAACTGGTCCTTATTTGAGCACATAACTTGGGAAAAAAAAGGTATGTTTGCTAGTCTACGAACTGTGAATGCTGAAGNACTGGTCCTTATTTGAGCACATAACTTGGGAAAAAAAAGGTATGTTTGCTAGTCTACGAACTGTGAATGCTGAAGCTAAATTTTTTCACAACTTGTTAGTTGAAAACACAATTGTAACATTAAATTTAGTGTACATTGTATTGTGCGCTTGAGTAATTTTTATATTAACTAGCTTTGTTCTGGTGACTTTGCCTGCATGTACAACACAAAGTAGCGACTACTTGTGTTTGGTGAAGGATATCTTTGTACACCACATTAGTGGTGCTGCCCTCATGTGCTTGGAATACGGGTTGGTAAGCCTCCAATGAGACCTCGTCCGGTACACTCTTCGTCAGAAGAGAGCTCTCTATATATGCCACTGTTATCAATTATCTGTGGACCTCAGCTGTGGTCATAACAAAACAGGATTTGCGGGATATTTACTTAGCTACTTTTCATTTCGTTATTGATAGAGGGATTAGTTTGTTAGCATACAGATTCAGAAAGTTGGATTCATAACCTGCCCGATGCTGCTTGGCTGTTATTGCAGTTGCATTGCGTGATTCGAAGCGTGTGTGTTCACGGACATTAAAACTTCCAATGAAAGTAAATTTGAGTCAATGTACACATATTTCACTACCAAAGATGCTATTCGTGCAAACGTTTTAATAATGTCATGTGTTGGTGGAACATTCGTCATGGCAAGTGAGGTTAGGAAATATTTTCAAATAAACTATGTGGACATCTGTAACTCAAAATATTGGTGATATGACGAAAGTAAATGGTAAGTTTATATAACACAGATGAATAATTTTTTTGTTGAATGTAATTACACACTTAAACATTTGCGCTGCATTTGTATACTCAAATGCTAGTGAATGTTTGTGGGCAGTTTTAAACGTCTCAACAAATTACAAGATTGAATGTACAAAAATTTCTGAGATGTTGCAATGTGTGTTACATGACAAGTGCGCTCTCGTAAGGTTGTTCTTTCATCCTTATTGTTACATATTTTTTTTGCTAAATGGTGGAATTTTAATTACGTAGTAAGCTTATTTAATTTAGGTACCGTAAGAGTGGGGCCGTAGTCATAGTCATTCCGCTGAAAAGTACACTACCATTTACTTTATCGCACAACACCATTCACTGTTCACTGCTAACATGACACTGTTAATGTGACAAGATTCTGAAAAATTTGTTGCATGGTGGTTTTAGTTTTATTGANGTTCACTGCTAACATGACACTGTTAATGTGACAAGATTCTGAAAAATTTGTTGCATGGTGGTTTTAGTTTTATTGAGTAATGTACATCATGTAATGTTTTTATACACAGGTTTTCCATCCAAGACTTGGCAGGATGGTACCACATACACCTGCAAGCGTCGACACCTTGACCAGGGGAAGAGAGGTTCATTGTCCTTGACGCAGGCTCGGAGCAAGGATTTGTAAAGGATGCTGGTATTGTCTTCGCTCCGGGTAGTAACTTAGGCGACTACCATGGAACAATGAAAGGGGAAATGTTTGAGAAGTGGCTGCAGGAGCAGCTGCTTCCTCGCCTTCAAGAACCGTCTGTAATTGTTCTCGACAATGCCTCCTACCACAGTGTGCAGGTGACTTTTTTTCCAATTGTACGCCTCTTTGTACATGTACATCATGAGATTTTCAGCTATGCACAATTTTTCATTTGTTATTTAAGTACTGCATGTATGNACAATGAACGGGGAAATGTTTGAGAAGTGGCTGCAGGACCAGCTGCTTCCTCGCCTTCAAGAACCGTCTGCAATTGTTCTCGACAATGCCTCCTACCACAGTGTGCAGGTGACTTTTTTCCAGTTGTACACCTCTTTGTACATGTACATCATGAGATTTTCAGCTATGCACAATTTTTTATTTGTTATTTAAGTACTGCATGTATGTCAGAAACGAAATTATGTGAGGGACTATAAGAAATTTTTTTTGGTTAAAAAATTTGTAGCCATGTTAAGCACTATTATTTTTTTTAACAAATTCCATTTTTTCAGTCTGAGAAGTTGCCAACATCAAAATGGACTAAGGTGCAGCTCACGTCATGGCTCAAAGAGATGGACATTCAACACTGCCCGACAGCAACGCGTCCAGACTTGTACGAGTTGGCCAAACAGCACAAACCAGCCACACAGTATGTGTAACTTTGCAGTACCTGTACCAAATGTTTTTCTCTCTATGCTCAATGGAGTTACATTCCTCCACTGCCTACTCTTTTTAATCTGTTTACATGTCAAGTTTAATACTGGACAGTGACACATAACTTCGGCTGTGCACTTGGCAACATGTGCTGTCAGACTAACAATATAGTTGTGTAGAACATCTATGTGTTATTTGTAGATCCAAAACATGTTGTCCACAAATGAACTGCATATCTGTTACTTTTTCTAGACACAG